>JAAPAO010000094.1:14503-42713 GCA_013115145.1 Perkinsus chesapeaki
GTTATAGAGCTCCGGCCGAATATTGCTTTCGAGCAGTCAGCATTGTCTGGAATTTAATAAGGAAAAAAATTACGAATAAGCTCAAGAATTTACACTTACACCTAGAAGTGTAGCTAAGCTCGGCTTAGTTCTTGTGGACTGCTCGCTCTTCCCAGAGGTGGACGAGATAGACGTGATGGTTGATCGATTGAAGGAGATAGCGTTGGAGATGGGGGAAGCTGGGAATAGGCATGCCGAATTGATAGAGAAAATCAAGGAGCGAAATGATAATGTTGACGGGGGTATACGGGTAAGTTGGTCTCTACCTTGCAGCTGGTCGATATCTCATCGAATTGGTGAAATACATGCGCCAGTCGATTCTGGCATTTCCAAACACTTTATGGTGAGAGAAAATCATCGGCCGGAAAATTCATATTAAGAGCAAAGGTTTGGAAGGAAAACTGGGCATTGAGGGAAAGCGCTAGACAATTGGTGACTTTAGGCGGTGAGCGATAGAGTACGAAGTATCGTGATAACTGAAAACAAGAGCGCTATGACATGCCGCATCATCCTGGGCTTCGTGTTGCTGGTTATGATTGGTTGGATCTATTCAAGAGTCAAAGATTGAGGGTCTTGTTGCTGCTGCTTGTATGTTTCCAAGTTGCTATGCATGCATATTAACTGTTGTTCTAGACTAACTCTGTTGAGCTATTGTCAATGCAATCCATGAGACACACACATAATTACGGTGAGAACTAGTTAAGACCAAAGCGAATGGTATCAAGCAAGGAGGCCGTAAGTCACGTGAGCAACAAGTAGTCTCTGCCGAATGTTAAGATGGGCATGGGTGGCCCATTGGGAATTATCCCGTTCCAAGATTCGTGGAAAGCAGTGACGCTAACAACCGAGATGATATAATTCTCTATAGTTGATTTGATTTAAAATTCAGCCACATGACATATTCTGGAAGCATAAAGTCAGATCGGAATGTACGGATAAGCATCGGCCGCGGGAAGCTCAGTCCTACGTTCAGAGCTCCAAGCTGCGCGGCGCGGCGTCGAGAAGCCAGCCTGCTTTGAAGGGAGTACCGGCAGACAGTGACAGTGCTGTCAATCGCCTCAAGGTAGGCCTGTAGAGTTGGCCATTTCGAGTGTGTCTGTTCGAGATATCGATGAGCAGCCAAGCGCTGCAGAGTCGGTTCCATACCCGAGGGATCTCTGAACAGATGAAAGAGAGAAACGAGTTCTGCGGGCAGCTGTTGCAGCTTGGCGGGAGGCGATGGAGAGGCTTCCGTTCTGAGTAGGCTGCCCACTTGCTTCGGCGTGTCTCTCCCGTGTGGCTCCTCCCAGTGTATCTTAACATACTTATTTCAGTGCTCGAGACAGGTTATCCAATGGAAAGGTCATGAGTGCTTTCGATAAGAGTAAGTTGAGGCTCGCTCAGCCTTCGGCGTTCTCTCGTTCGCTCATCGCCTTGTGCATCAATTTTGTCACTGGGCATTTGGTACTGTAAAAAAGTGAATAGTGCGTTGTTAGTAAAGATGCGAGATGCTGCGTCAGGTGCACTGGAAGCGCAGCAATCTATAGCACAACTCCTACAAAAGCATGTCAGCTTTACACCTTCTGTGCCTGGTTACCGACCGGAGAAAGGTAACCGATCCTTCCCCACCGAATTTTGTCTCCTCCTCGCTCGGCGAACATCGCTGTTAGCATTAGCTTCGAATCTTCATAGTAGACGGCTGTCGTTAGTGACCTGCTTTTGCAGTCGAACCGAAGCCAGAGAAGAAGCGGCTAAAGTCAGCGGAGAGCTTCACTGATTTGGATTACGAGCTTGCCGAGAAACGTGAAGCACAGCTGGAAAGGATTCAAGTGTACGTTTATAGCAAGGCGGCTTTGGTTTCTGCGGGACTTTCATCCGCTTTTCCCGTAGACGAGCAGAGACTGGTGTGACTTTGGTGATCAGGTATCGGTACCACAGGCGGGCTGATGGAGCGTCACACACTGTCAGAATCGGCCTCCTGGAAAGTGTTATGAAAAGTACCGCATGAAGCTAGCAATGCGATGTCATTGGTTGGCACTTTGAAGAGTTCGTATTAGATTGGTTTGATATTTCCGTTTGCAATCCAAGAGTCAAGCTCGGATAACATGGCAACCTGTGCACATTGATAGATTTGCGTACTTGGATATTTCGCCCACTTGGCCTCAGCGCATCGTCAAATCGCAGGAATGATAGGGCGCTGAGGGAGTCAGCTCAACTATCAGGTTCCATGAGCTCGGCTGACTCGCGGTCCTTATCTCCTGGGCCATCTATCGGTAGCGATATTATGCTTCGGAATTCATCCTCAGAGTAAGCCTGAGTGTTCAGTTGCCTTGACCTATCCCGAGTCTGCTAGATACATCAGCTCTATGTACAGCGCGGAGAGTGTGTTGGCCCAGCGCAAGCAGCAGGCGAATGATTGGCGAGCACGGAGGGATCTTACTGTAGCTGGACGAGTCGAAATTCGAGGTGGCCAATGGTAGTCATTCAGATAGAGCGCCTACTGGCGATTGAAGCCTTCAAGGAGAGTCGCTTCGAGCTAGCACTGTACCGCAAGGCCAGACAGGTGAGTTAAATTGGTCGTGGCTTGAGAACGGTTTGGCATTTTAAGGTGGAGGAGCTCGAGAGGAGGAAGATGCACTCTAGAGCCTATGACCAGATATTGTCCTGTCAGCGGAACTGGCTGGTACGTTCCTACAAGTGTTCTTATCACCAAGACCAGTGCTGCTGCACAATGTACAGTGCACGTATTCTTTTACCTTTCTCCTCTCGCAAATGCCCTACGTGAAGCATTAGAAACTCGCGAAGAAAGAACCAAATGTTTTCCAGTATTAGCGATTCTTTATCGACCGCTAGTTCAGTAGCCGCTGAGTTGGTTGTTTCGTGTGGGAACAGTCAAGTTTTCTGACCGGTGGAGGATCCTGTTTTGATACTGTCAGGGCGCTCTGGCCTTCGCTAGCTTCATGTCCTTTGTGTCTGACGAAGTCAACTTGATACGATTGAAGAGCGGTAGTTATTTGTTGAGCTGCTGGAGGAGAGAGACTCCCTTCCCGTCCATCAGGTACCGGAGGAAATAAGAAAAATTCGAGACAGGGTGGGGCACCTCGAACGACAATAGCCAAGTTACAGTGAGTGTTTTGCTGCTATTTCCGTTTGATAAGTCTGGCCTTCAGATACGAAGCCGTTCTCGCGAAGCAGCAGGAACTCGATGAGCTCATGGCCGACGCGGATGTCCAGAGGCTTGTGCCTCTTCTTCAGGCCCACTATTCTCTCCGGTTCAGAATAAGGTAAGTCTGATTCATCGCAAGTGTGTAGCATTCCCTTGTAGGCGTCGAAGGAGAGCGGCGGCGGTCGTCATGGCCTGCTTGAAGTCGTGGAAGTACCAAGTCTGGCAACCTCGCTGAGTTTATTGACCCTTCAGGACGGCAGGAAAGATTATGCTGGCAACAAGGAAGTTCCACGAGCGTTGCCGCCGCATACAGAGATTTTGGCGCGCAGTGAAGCGGCGCCTTGACAGGATCATACAGCACTGCTGTGACAGATGGGTGAAGCTCGAGCGACAAGTGAGCTGAAGGCTGCTCGAGAGCACGCAGCGAGCTCTGGTTGATAGATACTGTCAAAGGAGCTCAACGTTGCGCAACCTCCTGCTGGATCTGGTATGTTGTGGCTCCGTGATGAGCGGTGAAGCTCCTCGTCAGGGAACAATGCCCCCTCTAGTCGACGGGCAAGCTTCAAACCGCAACGGACTCGGCGTGCGTCTTCAAAGTGTGTCGAGGCCGTCCAGCTGACTCTGCAAGAGAGAGTGCAACTTGCTCTTCTTCCTGATCAAGTCAGGTAACTATTAATTACTTTTGTTGGAGAGCCATGCGCTCATGTCGTCAGGCGAAGGTTCGTCGAGAATGAGATGAGATTCCGCCGTTTCGTTCTCCTCCCTGAGATCTACGCATGGCATGACGCTATGGAAAAGTAAGGGAGACTGCTTTATTATTTTGATACTTTAGTTCCGGAAATTGGACCATCCTGACTCAGGACACCAGTGGTCGGTCGCACCGTCGCTTATTGTGCAACTCTCAGTATCATTTTACCACACGACCGTTTTCTAGATCTTATCTAGAACACATCCTCGAACTTGCTCTCCATATCTTTTGTGAATGAGTCTTGTATCCATTGCCTTTCGTCGGGGTAGAGTATTGAATATCTTTATCACAGGTATCAAGATGATGTTGAGAGTTGGCGCCAGCATCGGTTGGCGGCTCGAGCAATGCAGGCAGCAGAAGGCAAGCAGACCAGATTCAGCACCGGCGACGTAGGGGCATCTCTTGCCATTTAACCGTTCACAATCCAGGTGTTCCGAGTTCCCGTTCGACCGGCGTGCCCTACTCACATGCCTACTGACGACAATCTGATCGAGTGGTTCGCCCGATGCCGGAAGAATCCCTCGGCTTACTCCAGGATCGGCGAGGGCAGCTCGAAGGCGGCAGCTGCTGCGTTGAAGCGGTATGGCGGTGGAGAGATGATTTCCAATGAATAGGCGTTTTCGTCCAGATTCAAAACTCGACATTTCATCCTTCCGGAAGGACCGATGACAAGCATCGACGACCTTCGATTCACTCGCCTAGATGTTGACGCCCCGAGGAATGCCAAGATCAAAGTTCGAGGTTGGGAACTCAGCGAACCCTGCCCGATGTCGCATGGTGGTTTCAGGAGTGAATGATGCGATGGAAGGCATCCTGGTTCCGGACATGACTTCATTACCCGACCCTTAGGTCTTTGACCATGTCACTTTGTGTACTTGGATTATGGTCCATTAAAGCTGTCTGGCGTGTTGTTAGTTTTCAAACCACTCTATTGGTCGATATGAAGTCTTTCTATACTTGTCGAGATACCTGTTATTACCTGGTAACACTCGAAGTGCTACCCATTCTCGCCATCACGGGTTTCCAGCTTGGCGACGTTGAAAAGGGCCGGATAGCGGTCCCTAGGCCCTACCCTGCTCACTGGCCATCCAGGAAGCTTTCATAGTAAAATCAGCGTTCCTATGATATGGCGTGGGACCGATGCCGGCTGTGATGCGTAACTATCATTGGGTCGACAAATCTACAGTCGCACGGCATTTGCGCACGCGTGCAGCTTGCACGCATGCGCATCTCAGTGGCATCGTTTCACTGTCGTTGGCTCGGTAACAGGTCCTCGGCTGACGCTCCTTGCCGAGGGTTAAAAAGGTCGAAGCAAGCTCTTTGTTGGGACATTTGCCCACTGCGCAGGCGTTTGGCAGTGGTCGGTTGCCGGTATGAGCTTCCTTCGGGATATGCCACGTGAGGGACTGTTAGGCCTGGTTACAGTGTAACCGTTACACCTCAGTCCTCCTGGACTCTTCCCGCCTACTATGGTGAGAATCTAGCTCTGAGCTCTATCTTGGACTTATGTGATCACCAATTCTTCCCAGTCCGGGAGACAGTTTTTGTGTCGGCCCCGTTGGCTTAAACGCGAACGGTGTCTCAAAGGGTTTCGGCCTCTGTGCGCAGCCTCTCATCGGTATACCACTACAGTCCTGCGGTCGCCCCTTACCAATGACCACACTCGGCAGGATTCCTTCCGTTCTCGCTACTGGACTACTAGGAAGGAGCCCAATGAGGCTTAGCGCTGCTGCGCTCTCTCGAGCAGGCATGACCATAGGCGCGCGGTGGGCTCCGGTCGCTTTGGGAACTCGAGAGCCCATGGGATTCGCGGGACACCAGACGGCTGGCTTCGCTTCAACCAAAGAAGTATGAATGCTCAGTAGTCTTGCTCCGTCTACGACACCGGTCACGATGGTTCGGCTAGTATTCTGGCCCGGCTGCTGGGGACACATGGAATGTTTTTCACAGGTCTCATTATCTCATTCATCGATCATGTCCGGTTCCGGAGCCCAGCCCAACGCTGCTCGATACGTGCTACCCGATAACATTGCTATTAGCGAGTATGCCATTCACCTCAAGCCCAATTTCGACAACTTCCTCTTTCAAGGATCCTCAAAGATTTCACTTGCTGTGACGAGGCCCACGAAGACGATCAAGCTCAATGCTAAGGAACTCTCCATCGACCCTAGCGTAGGCCCGTACGGGTGGGAGAGATTGGGCGTATGTGTTGTTGGTGCTCAGGTGACCTATACTCCCGTTGGTGGTTCACCTATCACAGCCTCATCCGTTAGTGTGTCTAAGGCCGCTACGGAATGCACATTTGAGTTCCCCGAGGAACTTAAGGTTGGTGAGGGTGAATTAGCCATTGAGTATGTTGGAACACTTAATGATCAAATGGCTGGTTTTTATAGATCTGGGTAATAATACAGTACAAGTGGATGATATATACTTTAATAGATACGTTGACCAATTTGGTAAAAATAAATATATGTTGAGCACCCAAATGGAGTCTATTGATGCTAGAAGGGCGTTCCCTTGTGTGGATGAACCCAACCGGAAGGCTGTGTTCAGAATCACCATCACCACCGATGCCAGCTTGCAGGTTTGCACCCTCAGCTTCCATTGGGCTAATTGTTGGTAGGTTCTATCAAACATGCCCGAGGCCTCCCGTACTGTCTTCAATGGCGGGTCAGCAGAGAATCCCGTGTCCTACCAGACCGTGGAGTTCATGCCTTCACCGAAGATGAGCTCCTATTTGGTCGCTTTCTGTGTTGGGCAGTTCGAGTTTGTCCAGGATACCACAAAGAACGGGACTCTGGTAGAGCTGGTATCTTCACTACTTCCGAAGATTCAAAACTGCTCAGGTTCGTGTCCTCTGCACGCCAGGCAAGCAATCTCAGTGCGGATATGCCTTGGAAGTTGCCACCAGAGTCCTCGCTTGGTAATCTCATACCGTCTAGCGCGCCACCTGGACCGCTCCTCAGGTACGAGGAATTCTTTGGGATTCCCTATCCGCTGCCGAAGCTCGATCTCATCGCTGTTCCTGATTTCGCCATGGGAGCCATGGAGAACTGGGGCCTGGTCACCTACAGGGAGATAGACCTGTTGTGCGACGTTGAAAAGGTAGCCTGCGGGCAACTTGATTGTATGTCATTCTTGTGTGTAGCTATCAACCAAGCGTCGTGCCCGTATTACCTCGACTGTTACCCATGAGCTGGCTCATCAGTGGTTCGGCAATCTTGTCACCATGGACTGGTGGGATGGCATCTGGCTCAACGAGAGCTTCGCTTCCTTCATGGAGAACTTGAGCGCCGATGCGCTTTACCCTGAGTTGGGCATGTGGAACACGTAATGAGATAGGCGGCTGTCGATTCCAAGTAGGTAGTGATACAACAGGTACATTCATCAGTTCTTCGAGGGCGGGCTGGAACTGGACAGTCTTCGCTCCAGCCACCCCATTGTGGTGCCCATCTATCACGCTGAGGAGGTCGATCAGGTAGGCTCCGGGCTGCGGGCGACTATGTAGAGGTTCGAGTTAGGTCTTTGACCATATCTCTTATGAGAAGGGATCGGCAGTAGTAAGGCAGCTGTGGGCGGTCCTTGGAGGCGACAAGTTCCAAGAGGGCGTGCGAAGGTATATGAACGCGCACATGTATGGCAACTCCGTAACAGAGGATCTGTGGGATGCCCTGGAGAAGGTAATGGTTTGAGGAGAAGTCGGTGGAGTCGGACTGGTGGGGTTTCGTGACAGGTATCTGGGCAACCAGTGAGGGAGATGATGGACTCATGGACAGATCAGATGGGATATCCTTTATTAGAAGTTGGTCCACGTGATACAAATGGTAACTGTAAAGTTACTCAAAGTTGGTTCCTATCTGATGGGTCAATAAAGCCAGGAGATGATGATAAGAAATGGGTTGTACCGATACTTATTGGTGATGATAAAACACCGTCTAATGAAATGGGTAAATTAACTATGATGAGAGATAAGACACAAACCATTAATGTTGGCAATGGTAAATGGGCTTTGTTAAATTATGGTGCTTGGGTGCCGTATAGAGTTCATTACACTTCATCTGATGAATATAATAAAATCCTCGCTGGTGTAACTGATAAGACTGTTCCCGTTCCCAATAGAGTTAACCTTTTGGGTGATATCTTTGCTTTAACCAAAGCTGGACGTGTTAGCCCTGAAGATGCTCCTCGAGTATCAAAGGCGTATAGCAACGAGACCGATGCAGATGTATGGGATGCTTTATCTAATCTTATCGGTGGACTTTCGACTATCTGTACTGGTCTTGGTCGTACGGCTGAACTCGATAAGTTGGTATCTGATATGATCGCTCCTCAACTTAATAAAGTTGGTTGGGAAAGGAAGGCTGGCGAAAGTCCAAAGGATCGTCAGCTGAGAGCTTGCTTGGCTGGTTTGGCATCCCAACATTGTGCTTCCGATAAGTCACTCGCCACGAAATGTGCCGAAATGACTCGGGCATTCCTTGAGGATAAGAGCTCCCTTGCTGAGGACGTTCGTGTTCCTGTGTTCCGATTAGCCTTGGCCGGCAGCGATCCTTCAGTTGGTGAGGAGTTGTGGAATGAGCTCATCAAGGTGGCCGAAACCTACGAGACCCCACAGGGCTGCCGGATGGATATTTACGTCAGTATTGGTTTCATTGCCAGCCCTGCCCTCAAGAAGCGCACCCTCGACATGTGCCTTACCAACTTCATCAAGCCTCAGGATTACTTCTACCCCATGGGCGGCGTCCGTATATCCAATCAAGAGGGATCTGATATGACATGGAAGTGGCTCTTGACCAACATAGAGGCCTGCAAGGCTCGAGTGGCCACGGCCAGCTCCTCCCTGTTAGCTGGTGTGATGCTCAACTGCACCAGGAGAGGCCTCACCTACGACATGGCGGACAACGTGGAGAAGTTGGCCAGGGAGCACGACCTTGCCTCAGTAAGCCATCCCGCCGACCTTCCTCGATTATTGTTGCTTTCAGATTTCCCGAACCATCTCCCAGATAGTCGAGAACATCCGCTCCAACGCTGCCATGGTTGAGCGTGCTAGAAAGAGCGCCATCTCCACCCCGGAGTACTGGGCTGATCTCTGAGCCCCCACCAAAGGGCGTTATCGTCCTGCTGAGCTATCAGCAATGCTTCGCTACAAATGTGCGTCCGTAGATACCTTGTGCTACCGAGTTTCTTAACAACCGTATCCCTTACCCGCGGTATGTTGTGTTCCTAACGGGAGGCCATGTGCTCTTTTCGACCAGTTTTCCTCGAAAAGATGCCACTGCCAGTCCTGGGCAGCCGATTGGGCCGTCCGTTGGCTGCCTTGTCCTCCGCAATGGTACCGTTGTGTAGACCACTGTGTGCATCGTTGAAGCCGCCTCGGTGGGCTGGACTGGTTCCAAGAGTGATCTGTACGAAGACTGCTACATCAGATTTGGTATGACATGTCCATGCTTTGTGTGACCTTTTCGATCTTTGGTGTTGCGATGGGAGTGCTCCAAGTGGTGCGCGGTGATTGAGCTAGTGGAATCTTGTGAAACGGGAGAAAGATGCAAACTAGGTCGATTCGGAGCCCAGTACTTTTCCTAGATAATGTGATATATTTTGTCGTGTAGGTATCGGCAGCAGCTTCCCGTTCATCTATGGCCACATCATCTCGCTATGTCTTACCGGACAACATCGATGTCCGCGAATACGACATTCATTTGAAGCCCAGCTTCGAGACCTTTCGCTTCCAGGGGACCTCCAAGATATCCTTGGCCGTCACCAAGCCTACAAGGGTCATCAAGCTGCATGCGAAGGAGCTTGCTATCGACCCTAAGGTGAGCTTGAGAGAATCTTGGTGGGACCTTTTGGCGTATCTGTTGTTGGTGCTCAGGTGACCTATACTCCAATTGGTAGTTCACCTATCACAGCCTCATCCGTTAGTGTGTCTAAGGCCGCTACGGAATGTACATTTGAGTTCCCCGAGGAACTTAAGGTTGGTGAGGGTGAATTAGCCATTGAGTATGTTGGAACACTTAATGATCAAATGGCTGGTTTTTATAGATCTGGGTAATAATACAGTACAAGTGGATGATATATACTTTAATAGATACGTTGACCAGTTTGGTAAAAATAAATATATGTTGAGCACCCAAATGGAGGCCATCGACGCCAGAAGGGCGTTCCCTTGTGTGGATGAACCAGAGCGCAAAGCTGTCTATAAGGTTACCATCACCACCGAGGCCAACCTCCAGGTGGGTCGCTACGGTCCCTACGTTTCTGAGAGGTTGATTATCTAGGTTATCTCTAACATGCCTGAGTCCTCTCGAACCATCTTCACCGTCGACAGCGGTGATGCCGCCAAAGCCTACCAGACCGTGTCGTTCATGCCCTCCCCCAAAATGAGCTCCTATCTGGTTGCTTTCTGCGTGGGAGAATTCGAGTACGTCCAGGGGACTACCAAAAACGGCACTTTGGTGAGCTTTCAGTAACCCCGGTGGCCCCAGCAGAGCTCTTCTCAGGTTCGCGTCCTTTGTACTCCAGGCAAGCAAGCTCAGTGCACCTTCGCCTTGGACGTGGGCATTCGCTGCCTTGAATGGTACGGCGACGGCCCCTAGTGCTACAGTTTGACCTCAATACGTCAGGTACGAAGAGTTTTTCGGAATTCACTATCCTCTGCCTAAATTGGATATGATTGCTGTTCCCGATTTTGCCATGGGGGCCATGGAGAACTGGGGCCTGGTCACCTATAGGGAGATAGACCTCTTGTGCGACGCCGATAAGGTAGACCGAGCTCCCTTGTGTGTTTGTGGAAGCTGCCCTCAGGTTTCTGTAAATCGTCGCGCCAGACTGGCCACTGTTGTCACCCATGAGCTAGCCCATCAATGGTTCGGCAATCTTGTTACCATGGAGTGGTGGGATGGCATCTGGCTTAATGAAGGCTTCGCTACCTTCATGCAGTATGCCTCCGCTGAAGCCCTTTTCCCCGACTGGGGCGTTTGGAACTCGTAAGCCGCCTGAGCCAATTCTCTTGTGACTGCCAACCTCAGGTACATCCACGAATCTTTCGAGCGCGCCTTGGCCTTGGATGGCCTTCGGTCAAGCCATCCTATTGTGGTCCCGATCCACAAGGCTGAGGAGGTCGAGCAGGTAAGCTGAAGGATGGCGCGGTTTCACAAGTTGCCTGTTGGTAGGTTTTCGATGCCATTTCCTACATGAAGGGCTCAGCAGCGGTACGGCAGTTGTTCGCCGTGGTCGGTGCTGAGAAGTTCCGTGATGGAGTTCGCCATTATATGAAGACTCACCAGTATGGGAACTCGGTTACAGATGATCTGTGGAGAGCTTTGGAGGAGGTAGTCTGAGGAGCGGTCGTAGAGCACAACGGGTTTGGTCAGGTATCTGGGCAACCGGTGAAGGAAATGATGGACTCATGGACAGATCAGATGGGATATCCTTTATTAGAAGTTGGTCCACGTGATACAAATGGTAACTGTAAAGTTACTCAAAGTTGGTTCCTATCTGATGGGTCAATAAAGCCAGGAGATGATGATAAGAAATGGGTTGTACCGATACTTATTGGTGATGATAAAACATCATCTAATGAAATGGGTAAATTAACTATGATGAGAGATAAGACACAAACCATTAATGTTGGCAATGGTAAATGGGCTTTGTTAAATTATTGTGCTTGGGTGCCGTATAGAGTTCATTACACTTCATCTGATGAATATAATAAAATCCTCGCTGGTGTAACTGATAAGACTGTTCCCGTTCCCAATAGAGTTAACCTTTTGGGTGATATCTTTGCTTTAACCAAAGCTGGACGTGTTAGCCCTGAAGATGCTCCTCGAGTATTAAAGGCGTATAGCAACGAGACCGATGCGGATGTATGGGATGCTTTATCTAATCTTATCGGTGGACTTTCGACTATCTGTACTGGTCTTGGTCGTACGGCTGAACTCGATAAGTTGGTATCTGATATGATCGCTCCTCAACTTAATAAAGTTGGTTGGGAAAGGAAGGCTGGCGAAAGTCCAAAGGATCGTCAGCTGAGAGCTTGCTTGGCTGGTTTGGCATCCCAACATTGTGCTTCCGATAAGTCACTCGCCACGAAATGTGCCGAAATGACTCGGGCTTTCTTGGAAAATCCCGACGCCCTCGCCGACGATGTTCGTGTTCCTGTGTTCCGATTAGCCTTGGCCGGCAGCGATCCTTCAGTTGGTGAGGAGTTGTGGAATGAGCTCATCAAGGTGGCCGAAAGATACGAGACCCCACAGGGCTGCCGGATGGACATTTATTTGAGCATCGGCTATATTGCCAGCCCTGCCCTTAAGAAGCGCACCCTCGACAAGTGCCTTACTAATTTCATCAAGCCTCAGGACTTCTTCTACCCCATGGGCGCGGTTCGAACCTCAACCGTTGAAGCGGGCGATTTGACCTGGCAGTGGCTGTTGTCGAATTTCGATGCCTGTCGATCTCGAGTGGCCACCGCCAGTCCTTCCTTGCTCGCTGCAGTCGTGTCCAGCTGCGCGAGAGGCTCAGTTACCTATGAGATGGCCGACAATGTAGAGAAGCTGGCCAGCGATAAGGGACTTACTTCGGTAGGTTATGGGATACTTCCTCCAACATCCAGGTTTGGAGAGTCTCGATTAGTCCCTTTGAATCTTAAGCAATGTACCCTTAATACGAACACATTCGATTCTTGCGGTTTTTCTATCCCCTTTTTGATGTGGATTTTTTTCCGAGGGAATAAATTTAACAAAATGTGGCATTGCCTGTCATTTCGAATGGCACGGAATTTAGCCTGTTTTTCCGCCTTGCAGCACTCAGAAGTGCATTGGCTTGACACCGTTGACGGTGGGTAACTCGTCGGGCTCAACAACTGAGAAAGGCCAACGGATATTCCATTATTTTTTCATCAGATATCGCGAATCATCTCCCAAATATGCGAGAACATCCGATCCAACGCAGCCCTGGTCGAGCGTGCTAAGAGCAGTGCCATCGCCTCTCCCGCATTCTGGCAGAGCCTCTAAGCTCTGCAGCGTTTTCCCCGACTGCCGGTCAAACCGTCATTTTCGGGCTCCCGCCCGCTCCACTATGAACACCATTCGTGGAGCGCTATTTTTTCTGTGATATCTTTGCTCCGTGTGTAAGGAGATTTTTGAGGTAACCTTAATAGGATTGGCGAGTTGTGTTTTCAAATCTTACGAGGCAACAGGAAAGTATTTTTTAAACGACAATGACAGACGTTCTACCGAAGAACATTTCGGTAAAAGAATATGATATCCACATAAAGCCCAACCTGGAAACGTTCCAGTTCGAGGGTTCCTCAAGGATCTGTTTAGCCATCACTCAGCCGACAAAGTCTATCAAGCTGCACGCGAAGGAGCTGGCTTTCGAGCCTAAGGTACAACCGTCCGGGTATGCGTCACGCGCCACAGCCGCTGTCCCCTTTACAGGTTGTTTTTGCTCCTTCTGAAGGCGAGCCTATCGAGGCCTCGTCCGTCCGGCTGCTCCCAGACTCCAGCATTGTCAGCTTCGAATTTGATGAGGAACTACCAGCCGGATTTGGTGTACTTAGCGTGGAATATGTCGGCACTATAAACGATCAGATGGCAGGTTTTTACAGATCAAGGTGGGCGGCTGGACACTCGTAGCTGGGCTCATCTGCAGTGTTCAGTTACACTGACCTAAACGGAAAACAGCGATTTATGGGAACAACGTTTTTTGCACTGATCCATGCCAGAAGAGCCTTCCCTTGCATTGATGAGCCCGAGGCCAAGGCCATTTTCAAGATCACTATATCTTGCGATGCCCGGTTGCAGGTAGTCGAGAGCTCCAGCGAAATGTGTTGGGCATGTGCTTTTTCTAGGCTATCTCTAATATGCCCGAGGCCTCCAGAAGCCTCTACAATGGCGGCAGTCCAGATGCCCCTGTGCCCTATCAGAAGGTTGAGTTCATGCCCACCCCCAAAATGAGCACCTATTTGGTTGCCTTTTGTATAGGACAGTTCGAGTACCTTCAAGCGACCACTAAGAACGGAACTCTGGTAGCCTTTCGGGGCGCATCAATCTTACATTCGGAATCCATTTAAAGGCGAAGCTCGCACCGACTGCTTAGCGACGCCAGCACGACGTTTTTCGAAAATTCGGCTCTACCCTCCCGTTGGAGCTCCTTATTTCGAGGTGTATCGGAAAATACGTCTTTACGAGGGTTGAGAATATGATTCTTAAGTTCAGGTTCGAACGATCTGCACCCCCGGGAAGAAGGATCTCTTGCACTTCGCGCTTGACTGCGGTGTGAAGGCGATAGAATGGTGAGCGGTCTCCGCTACTCACATCATTGAGATGCTCCTATCAGGTACGAAGACTTTTTTGGTCTCCGTTATGCCTTGCCCAAGATGGACATGATCGCTGTTCCTGATTTTGCCATGGGGGCAATGGAGAACTGGGGCCTGGTCACCTATAGGGAGACCGACCTGTTATGCGATCCTCGAAAGGTAGTGGTAGATCGCCGCTTGAAGTTACCGCGTCCCTTTAGGCCTCTGTATCTCGTATGACACGTGTCGCCACGGTTGTTGCCCACGAGCTGGCTCATCAATGGTTCGGCAATCTTGTGACCATGAAATGGTGGGATGAGCTTTGGCTTAATGAAGGCTTCGCTACCTTCATGCAGTATCTTTGCACAGATGCTTTAATGCCCGAGCTGGGCGTGTGGAATATGTAAGGAAGGCACCAAATGAGCTCGGATATTGAATCGCAGGTATATATCGGACACGTTGGAAGGAGCCCTCGGGTTGGATGGATTGAGATCAAGCCATCCTATTGTGGTCCACCTTGATAGCGCCGAGGAGGCCGAGCAGGTACTTGGGAGCCAGGGAGGGCTGGGAACTTGCTCACACTTTACAACCACCTGGTATTCACGTGAAATCAGCCGCAGAGTTGATATTACTTCATAAGTTCCGCTCGATATTATACTATGGGCTTTTATAAGGTGCTCGACTACATATCCTACAGGAAAGGCTCTGCAGTGGTGAGGATGCTTTGGAGCTTCGTTGGTGGCGAGAAGTTCAGAGAGGCTCTCCAGTTGTATATGAGGACCCACCAGTACGGTAATGCTACCACAGATGACCTTTGGAACGCTGTCGAGGAGGTACGCGGCCGAGGGGCCACTTACTGCAGTACATTTGGTGGATGTCAGGTATCCGGGCAACCGGTGAAGGAAATGATGGACTCATGGACGGATCAGATGGGATATCCTTTGTTAGAAGTTGGTCCACGTGATACAAATGGTAACTGTAAAGTTACTCAAAGTTGGTTCCTATCTGATGGGTCAATAAAGCCAGGAGATGATGATAAGAAATGGGTTGTACCAGTCTTGGTCGGTGACGAGTCAACACCAGCCGAGTCTCTCGGACGCCTAACTCTACTGAGGAGCAAAGAAGCCGGTTTTAGTGTTGGTCCCAGCAAGTGGTATATGTTTAACTGGGGGGCGTGGGTGCCATACAGAGTGCTCTACACCTCATCCAGCGACGTTGATGCCATTCTCAAAGCGATTGCCGCCTTGGAGATTCCCGTGGCCAATAGGATTCATTTCGTTTTCGATGCTCTGGCGCTCTGTAAAGCCGGTCGGGTGCCCCCAGAGGAGCTACCGAAGGTGCTTCTTGCCTACAGGAACGAGACCGATCCCGATGTCTGGGACGCTCTGGTCCGCGTGATCGGTTCGCTGAACCTAATTTGCTCTGGCATCGGTAAAGGAAAGGATCTCGAGAATCTTGTCTGCGGAATGATCTCGCCGCTGTTGGCGAATTGTGGCTGGAAAACTAGGAATGGTGATACTGCGAAAGACCGTCAGCTGCGGAGCGCCATCACAGCCCTGGCCAGCAGCTATTGCCGGTCGGATAAAGCTCTTGTTGATTCATGCGTGGAAATGACTTTGGATTACCTCGATGACCACAAGAGTGTTGCCGACGACGTCCGGCCATCGGTGTTCAAATTGGCCCTTGCTGGCAGCGATCCAGCTAAGAGTGAGGAGCTTTGGAGGGAGCTTATGAGGAGGGCAGAGGACAAAGGGACACCACAGACGGAGAGAGTGGATATATATCATGCTATAGGGTAATACTTCAAGGCCACCGATCGATATTGAAATCACGCGGGAAGGGGGGCTGTGATTAGCGGTAGCTCAATTGTGGAGCTCCGAGAGCGCGAGCAAATATTTAGTACCAGTTTGTCACATGTCTGTTGTGCAAATTGTCCCCTTTTCCAACAGCCCATCCCGGATGGCAATCTAGATCTAGAAGGCAATCTTCGGCTCGGGATAGGATTCCTTTCTGTATTTTTGAGCGGAGCGATGCTAACAGTAGTTTCTCTCTCTTCAGATTCGTATCTAGCCTTCCCCTTAAGCGTAAGGTCCTCGAGTGGTGCCTTACCGATACTGTGAAGACCCAGGACTTCTTCTTCCCGATGGCCAGCGTCCGCATTTCCTCCGAAGAGGGTGCCGATCTCGCTTGGAACTGGTTGGAGGCTAACTTTGATGCTGTTCATAAGAGAGTTGCCACGGCTAGTTCGACACTGCTGGCATCTGTTATAGGAAGCTGCTCGAGGAACGCGTGTACAGAAGACATGGCTCAGCGAGTTGAGCGCATCGCAGCGACCAACAATCTCAAGGAGGTACTATCAGGAATGGGTACCAGTGTGGCGGGTCGGGGTGAAATGCCTGAGGGGCAGCTTGGTTCACAATTGCCGATCCTGTATCGTGAAACGTCCAGCCTCAGTATCTTCCTCTAGTTGCATGCCATATCGTCTGTCTTTGCCAGATATCTCGGTCAACATCGCAGATAGCGGAGACTATCCGATCGAATGCAGCCGTTGTTAAGAGAGCAGCGGAATCGCCGCTCGCCACCGAGGCGTATTGGCAAGGCCTCTTCACCACCCTTTAAGTGTTTGATATGTTCTCATAAGTTTATCACAGTACTGAGCGTTGAGCGTTGAGACGGCCCGTGGGTGATTTTTCTCAGTGCATAACTACACTGGACTCCTTACCCTCATTTCCCTATAATGGCAGATAACACCGCCAGTCTACTAGACAGCCACGTACACGTCAAGGAATACGATATCCACCTCAAGCCCAATTTCGACACTTTCCGCTTTGAGGGAGCATCACAGATATCTTTGGATGTCGCCGAACCGACCAAGGTCATCAACTTGCACGCCAAGGAGCTGGCCATCAATGCCGGGGTGAGCTGATCACTCGCTAATCCCTATTCAGTAATATTACTGATAGGTAACTCTCGAGTACCCATGCAGCGGAAAGGTGTATCAAGCTGACTCTATAGCAGTCAGCGAGAAGGACACCACTTGCACCTTCACCTTTGCAGAGGAGCTTACCGCTGGTGCAGCAATCCTCAAAGTGGACTTCGTTGGCACCCTGAATGATCAGATGGCCGGCCTTTACCGCTCAGCGTAAGCCGCGTGAAGCTAAAGCCACAGACTCCGTTGGCAGGTACGTCGACCAGTATGGCAAACCGAAGCATCTGTTGTGTACCCAAATGGAGGCCATTGATGCCCGACGGGCTTTCCCTTGCATTGATGAGCCCAGCGCCAAGGCCGTATTCCGCATCACAGTCACGACCGAGGCCTATAGACAGGTACGCAGAAGCGAGGTGGCCTAGTCGAATGTTTCGGTCCAGGTCATTTCCAATATGCCAGAGGCCTCGAGGGCTCTCTTTGCCAAGGAGAACAGCGATAGTCTCATGCAGCGGGTTACCTTTATGCCCTCTCCCCTTATGAGCCCCTATCTTGTTGCGCTGGTCGTTGGAGAGTTCGAATTCTTACAGTCCTCGACCAAGCGTGGCACACTCGTAAGCACTTCATCAGCCATTTTGACCAGCACCATTGGCCATTCAGGTCCGGGTGTTGGCGACACCAGGAAGGAAGGAGCAGTGTCACTTCGCCCTGGATGTTGCTACTCGTGTCTTGGAGTGGTAGGCCATCCGTCATCGACCAAGTGCTCCACCTTCCCTCAGGTACGAGACGTTCTTCGGCATGCCTTACCCTCTGCCGAAGCTCGACCTTGTTGCCATTCCCGATTTTGCCTGTGGTGCTATGGAGAACTGGGGACTTGTCACCTTCCGAGAAGTTGACCTCCTTTGTGATCCTGCCAAGGTAAGCAAAGGCTGGTTCGTGAGCATCGGTGGATCTCGTGCGAGGCTCAATTTTAAGGCTGCATGCTAGGATTGATTATCTTCAATGGTGGCGGTGCGAAAAGTGCGATTAAGCCGCAACCTTGTAAAATAATGTGTTTTAAATAGCCCGAGCACATCTCATTAGTTCCCACGTAGTAGTGCTCCGCTGAGAGATATTTCCAAGCCATTTATTGTGCTTTTCACAAGCTTTTTGTTCAGGTGTCAGTCGGCACCCGCAAGCGCGTGTCTACTGTCGTTGCTCACGAGCTGGCTCATCAATGGTTCGGCAATCTTGTTACCATGGAGTGGTGGGATGATCTCTGGCTTAATGAAGGCTTCGCTACCTTCATGGAAAATCTCTCGACCGACGCTCTCTTCCCCGATCTTGGCGTCTGGAATATGTAAGCCTCCTTGAAGCGCCTCCACTGCTGTTGCTCAACTCGCTCGCAGGTACGTGAGCTCTGATCTCGAGAGCGCCCTCCATCTCGACGGCATGAGGTCCAGTCACCCAATAAAGGTGCCGATCACCGCTGCCGAGGACGTTGATGAGGTGAACGACAGCCGGCCATCTGAGAGACACTTTTTGTGTCATAGGTGTTTGACGCTATCTCCTATGAGAAGGGGTGTGCCATTGTGAGGACCCTGTGGGCCGTACTTGGGCCTGATGCCTTCCGTAAGGGTGTGCAGATCTATATGGATCGTCACCAGTACAGGAATACACAGACCTCTGATTTGTGGACAGCCTTCGAGGAGGTAAAGGCGACAAGCCAGCCATGCGGGATTGCGATTTCATCAGGCCTCGGGGCAACCGATCAAGGAAATGATGAACTCATGGACAGATCAGATGGGATATCCTTTATTAGAAGTTGGTCCACGTGATACAAATGGTAACTGTAAAGTTACTCAAAGTTGGTTCCTATCTGATGGGTCAATAAAGCCAGGAGATAATGATAAGAAATGGGTTGTACCGATACTTATTGGTGATGATAAAACATCATCTAATGAAATGGGTAAATTAACTATGATGAGAGATAAAACTCAAACCATTAATGTTGGTAATGGTAAATGGGTTGCCCTTAATTATGGTTCCTGGGTCCCGTACAGAGTGTACTACAGCAGCCCTGACATGCGAGCTGCCCTTGCTCAGGCAGTAGCGGACAAAACTCTCCCCGTGGCCGACAGGATACAGCTTCTCGCCACCACTAGAGCTCTGGCTAAAGCAAAGCGCTTGACAGTGTGCGAGGCTCTGAACCTTCTCACTTTCTATAAGAACGAGGACGATGCTGATGTATGGGACGCCATAGCTATCGCCATCTCTGCCCTCGATACCGTCTGCATTGGTGTCGGACGCGGTGATGAAATGAACAAGCTGGTTACTGAGCTCATCGAAGGCCGCCTTGCTCGGGTTGGTTGGGACTCCAAGCCCACGGACAAGTCCAAGACCAGACAGCTTCGAAGCACTCTGGTGAGATTGGCCAGCAAGTACTGCCACAGTAACAAGGAGATGGTAGAGAATGCCTGTCAACGTACCCAGGCTTACTTGGAGGATCCCTCCTCGCTCCCGGCAGATATCCGCAGCTCGGTCCTGAAGCTTGCACTGGCCGGTGGCGGCAACTTCTGGAACGCTCTGAGGGAGCGTGCTGAGCGCTACGATGTTACCAAGACTGAGGTTGTGGACATTTACGCCTCGTTGGGTTACGTCAAGGATAAGCGTCTCAAGCAGCGCACACTGGAGTGGAGTCTCGATCCTATCGTCCGACCTTCCGATTACTACACAGTGATGGCCTCTGTACGGTCCTCCTCACCTGAGGGTGCCGACATGGCCTGGAACTTCCTCGTCACCAGATTTGACGAAATTAAGGGCAGAGTGTCGACTGCCTGCTCATCGCTCCTGACATCTGTCTTCTATTCTTGCGCGGGAGGAAGCTCCGATGCCTCACGGGCAGACACACTGGAGCACATGCGAACTGAGAAGAAGCTGAATGCTGTAAGTCTTTGATTGGCCTATGCGAGTCCTTTATTTCCTTTTGCCTGTTCAGATAGCACGCGCGCTCTCGCAACTGGTCGAATCGATTCGGAGCAATGCTGCCGCAGTGGAGCATGCCCGGGATTCCGATGTGACCAGGGACGAATTCTGGAGTGAGCTCTTCTCAATGCTCAACAACTGATATAAGATACCCGAGACAGTTTCTCAGCCTTCCCAATTTGAAGGCCCTCCACTACGTTTGTGTTCGTCTCATTCTTTATACTAATAGATGGCGTTTCATTGAAATACATTTCGTTTATGTTGAGTGTCATTCCCGGCCCGTTGCCTGGAGTAGTGCTACCCGCCGCTTTAGTTGCTCCAGGTGGAATGTCTGTGACTCCCACTCTCCGGATTTCGCGTTCGGCGGGGCTCCTGACTCTTCCATCAGACGCCGACGCCCTCGTTAGTTTTGTCAAGAGATCGGTGTCGCACAAAGTTATGGATGCAGCTGTTTGGAACGGCGTCGCGGCCAGATCGATGGCCATGGGTGACGTGCTCAGTGGCCAGCAGCTCACCTCGGTGGTCCGAGGCTTCAACAAGATGAATCTCAGCCACAGCGACATGTACGTCGCAAGCCTCGCACGGCAGTTGAAGCCGCTCCTCAGTTATCCTTTTCTGGAGACCTTCATCCCGCCACGATTGCCGAGGTTCACCCCGATGGACCTTTCCCATTTGATTAGCGGTTACGTTCACGTAGCGCACCGGAGTGACGAGACGTTCCTTGGGGCATGTGCCGATGATCTATCCTGCGATAGAAGGAAGTTGGCCAGCCGGCAAGGTAAAACGTACAACGACTGGTAAGGCGCCACTGGTGACCGACTCCGGAGAGATTGCTTGCGCAGGCGTGCGTGGGAGAATTTGGTTGTCGCCTACGCAGATGCGAACGTGAAACACAAAAAGCTCTTTGAGACCGCTGCCCCAAAGCTTTATGAGAATGTAAAGGACTAGTGCTGGCGAATGAGTGGTTGATGGTCTATTCAAGGTCCATCTTCTTAAGGGGCACGACTGTGCTCGGATACTGACGGCCCTGGTCAAATGCGGATTCGTTCACAAGAAACTTGTATCACTTATCAGGAAAGGCCTACCCACAATGACTTGCAGTAAGAACTGTGGGCTCAGCTGGAGGGTCTCGGAAAATCTTCGGAAGTTCATGACCGTGGATTGACCATACGCATGCCTTGTGTTGATTGCTTTTCAATGAATCGCGTTTTCGGAACATATGCAATTTTGAACATGACATTTCCACGATTAGGATCGTGCAGGTATTGGCGTTAACAACGGTTTACAGTGTGCATCCCTGGGATTGGTAGGTACAGATGATCTAGAGCAGATCTGCCGATTATTCAACAGTATGGGGATTCAAGACGAGTTTGCAGAGAAGCTGCTGCGGTATAGAAAGGCGGAAGTACTGGACGATGTGAAAACATGAGTGTTTCCGAACACCACGTTGCAGCGTTGCTCTTAGTTGATCCCCGTACTATTCAGGACTGGGAGACTGAAGGGAGTTACTCCCAATCCTCAAAGGCTTGCCACCTGTTGTTCAACACTCTCCCGGCTCACTGCATGTACTTAACTCAATACACTATCATCCACGACGCCATCAACCGGTTGGTTCATCTAGGAACCTCTAAGACGAAGTATCCATATGGAGAACCTCTTACAAGAGTATACAGAACTGTTGCACCGGGCAGGCCACATGTATGACAAATATGTTCCGCGGTAGACTGGACACTATACTTATCAAGATACTCGTTCTCGCCATTAACACACAGCAGAGCTCGAGTGCTACCGATATTCGTATTTTGAGCGCACATATCCAAAAGGCAGAACTCCAGCATCTCTTTAGTCCTATCTATCAGCGAAGGCGTGACACGGAGACCATGCGACCACTGGCGAATCTTCGTAATTATGGCATCGACTTCGGCGAAGGAAGGTCCGGCTCGTTCCCGAACAATGCCAACAGTCTCTGGTAAGCCGTAGAACCTATCTCGGCGTATTTCACCAATCAGGGATTCACTTACCGAGAATCTCTTTCAACGTCGGCCAAAGGGATAGAGCTCGGCACAATAATGGACTCTGACGGATCCCTCAACCATCTCAGAACGAGACGAAAGACGTCTGGATCCCGATCGATGAAGATCGTGCCTTCTCCTTGGGGCCTCCAAACGTCTCTCGCCAAGGCTGCCAACATGGTATCCTGTTGCCGTAGGAGCGTGGACTCAGCGACCTCGAAGCTGACGCCTCCAACATTCAGCCGGATAGACCTCGTACAGGCCATCGCCCCAACTGAATATCACTTCTCATTGACGTAACGATCGATACAATAACAAGTGAAACATCGTTTTGACAATCAGTGCTTTTTCGAGGCTTCAAAGGACGTCTTAAGCTCCTTCGCGAGCTCCGCCTCTTCCTCAGTGCTCTGCTGGCAGCTGCGCCATTCGAGCCTTTCCTTCGGCAGGCCCATGCATTTCACCTACAACTCGCTTGCAGCAGCGGCACGCCTAATTTCCTATTAAACGTACCACAACTTCCCTGCAAAAGTTCATCGGCACGCTGGTACTCCTCGTTGGTGTCAGCAGCACTCTAGCCTTATTAGGGCCCGGAAGCTGCATGTAGATGTATGGCGGTGTGCCAGTCTCGGTTGTGGTCTTAGCGACCTCTGAAAGCACTGTACCGCAGGCTCACCTCTAAGGCACTGTAACTTACCTGCGATTTCTTCTTGAGAATATCTTCCCAACTTATGCAGCTTAAGCTCATGATCATCGGCCATAGCCGTAACCTCCTTCAACCACTCTTCAGTATTTGCCGACTGTCCACCCTCCCGAGCCACTCCTATCAAATGCACCTGATTGAACACACAGGAGAATGTGCTTTTTTTCCGATAGCTTTCTCAGTAAGGCCAATACGTTCACGACACTTAATAGCGTTTGGAAGCTCTTGAAAGTGATTTTCAAGCGGGTTCACCATTGGAGGAGTTGGCAGGAAATGTTTTCAAAGAAGCAGTTGAAATAGGCAGTATGTGCATATATCTACATTCATACTTGTATTGTTATATATAGGTATTATAATATTAAAGGTTAATAATGACGGTTGAGTAACAGCGGGAGCCCCACCTGCATGTGCATGGCTGCCGAGCTTCGCATCTGCGCCCAACGCTCGAAGACTACTATATCAGAGTTGTGCTGGGTATCCAACATATATGTTACTTCATCAATGTACCTACACCAATACCTATACCTTACATGACGTTGAGTACCTTACTTGTTCATAGCTGTAAAGACCTGTTCAGAGCAGTGTGTGCTGCAAGCGAAGTGGGTGACGGGGCACAGAATCATATGTAAGTCATTTATCGGGCCCTAAGCTTCGCAATCATTCCAGAACGCTCTGTCATTACGGCTCACCTTTGCCGTCGAAAGATACGCCTCTAGATTGGCCGCGAATATCATATGACGCTCAAGGTTGGGATTTGCCAGACAGAACCAACAGTCCTGGTGTGGCGAGCTGTCCAACTGCTTCACATCGATCCCTCTGACGTCGGCACCTTCCTTCGGTCGACTGAATCTCACGATAAGGCGGCGGCCACCCATGTCGAGTTCTTGGCTCTTCTCTCGTGCCAATGTGGCATCTTTCAACGTGGCAAACCGAACCCAACCGAAACCTGAACTTCGAGTTCGGACTAGGGCGAGTGAGAATTTACCTCGAATGGAGTCCACGTTAACCCGCTTGAAGCCCGGCATCCCCTCGAAGACCTTCGTCAGGCTCGACCAAATTGCCTCCTCATTTGACTTGTTCTCTTGCTTAGGAAGATTCGGTATGAAAAGCTCCGTTGAGGGGGTTTCTGGTGCATGCCTTTTAGCATCGTGCTGCTGCTGGTGGTGGTAGCCTTCTGGATGCGGTCGCTTATGCGAATACTGTTGAGGATCTATACAGGTAGTATCATATCACATCTAAAATACTCCTTGGTAACATGAGCGACAGAGAAGCCCCGAGGTGACACTATTGTCACCGTCCATTGACCGCAGTGCTTTACAATCCTCAAACTGTTAATCACTGTTCAAAGTGCAAGAGTGTTGAACCATTGTTAGAGCACCATGGAAGCGACATAAAAAGGAGTGCATTAAACGCAAGCGTTCCGATGCTCACCAGGACCATCCGCAAAAGGACATCGCGTTAGGTTATCAGGCATACGAACATCGTTACTTAGGGAGATATTGAGAGCATGAAGCCACCTGGAAGGCAATTAATGCGAAAGTGAGGCATAAATTTACCTTCTCTCTTTGCCAGTACTGCCTACTTTACCGACACATATCATACGGCAAACTATCTTAGAATCAGGCCAAACAAAGGGCTGCCTCAGGTAGTACCTTAAAAGAGGACTGTCATTACACAGAACAGGTGATAGGTGTATTTTTTATATGTCAGTGTTGAGCTTGATAATATTATGCTATAGTCTAGAGGCTTAACTGTCAAAGAAACATCAACAAACTCCTCAAATTGAAGGAAATGTTTTAAAATTGTGTGATGTTCTATTATTTCGTAACGGGGTTCAGTTTTATATGAGGGGACTATATCGTATTGTAGAAGCATTCTAGAATCTTTCAGAGGGATTTCACAGAGTTCCGATAAATACCACTAAGGTAGCTTTGGAACAATTATGCTTTAAAGATGTTATCGATACCTAGGTTGCAGGAAGTATCTTCCCTGCCAACATACACTCGCACAGATCTTCTTCCCAACCCAGCGAGAGCCCCCATGTTTGCCCTTTACTACATATCAGCATGCCCACAAACAATGTACCGTGGTTTCAGCAACACTGCCATCCGTGATACCTTGATAAGGTAGTAAAGTACTGCCCAAACTTCAATCGGCAATATTACCTCCTTGCTGGTAGTAACGTGGGTGACATCAGGAGGGACGCCAGTGATGTCCAGTCCGACGCCGTAGTCGGCCGGCCAGTCATTGGTAAGCAACACGTCTATCGTAGTGCTCAACGATGAGAAACTATTAGGGGCTTCCGGGAATGCTCGGTGCGGTGTGAATTACTTTTTCTCCAGGGCAGCAGCGTCCTTGTCATCGGTAATGGCGGCTACGGTGAGCCCAGCAACTTGAACGATGGAGCCACCCTTGATCCCATCCAGATTGCCAACTGAAGGCTCTTCCAGTGTAGAGGAAGAGGGAACTGTATAGCGCATCTGAAGACACTCGCTTTTCATCAACTCATTGGAGTTAGATAGTTTTCTCGCAAACGTTCAGGGATGACGAGCCAAACATCCGGGTGAAGTTACTTTACCGCCGCCTCGAGAGCCAACCCTTTACAACCGCTGTGCGACAGTCCGTTCGCTCGGATGAATCATCCCCTGCGTAAAATGTCCCGGTTACCCGAATGCTACCGGTAAAGGAATATTAAGTGTTCCATCGACAAACGGTTTCAAACAATCACTTGCGGACTTGCCGAAGAAATCGCCAACACACAGGCAGATGTCGAACTTACCGACCTGAAAGACATGGTATACTCTAAGGCCGTTGTGACTCTGCCGGCCAACCGGACCCTCGAATATCTTTACTGTCTACAGGCGCGAGATGTTCCTATTTTTGCTGACCTTCTGGATCTGTTTTTCAGTTGTGGACACTAATCTTTCCAAGCTTCCCTGCACATCTCCGCTCAATAGGACCTTCACTGTCTGATTCGGCGCTGCCATTATACCAGAATTCCCTAGGCTTGAGAAATACACTTAACACAACTCATCTGCTAGTGTTGCTGGTAAAACTCAAGTGTGTTGTTGGTAATAATTTACTCAGTTTCATTCTTAGTATCGATCAGGTCCTCCCACCATTGGTTCTCCATGTCCTTCTCCATCGTGATTATCAAAGTCCCATCATCAATCATCCAACCACTGCCGTCAGTGTCGACATGCCCCCACAACGGTCCTGCCAAAATGATCCTCATTAACCCAGCACCAGCACGTCTCTACCTTCAATAGTGACCGGCATGCCGTTGATATGAACTGATATAAATTTAGATTTTATCGTAACCTTTATGTCCTTCTTCGACACTCCATCGGTGAGCGGGATATCAACTTCAACCTGCCTCCGGCGTCTGTTCGATGCCCCACAGATTTCGTACCTCATCACGAGTCTGCCGATAAGAGTAGCCTTCCCGATGGACAGGTGCCTCCCTATTAGGCATGTTCGCTACAGACGTCGGCGCCGCTACCTCCGAGTTCGACCCTAAACACCCCGAGCTATACGCCATCTTGTACGCCTTTTACTACCCATGCCATATTGGCTGGTAAGAGCGCTAAGGGTGGTGCCTCCGCCTTGCCTCATATTAATAGACTTGGCGGCAGCTATCCACTCCAAACCAGAGTTCATATCCGATTCCTTGAAGTCCATTCTGAAACCACCGACCTGAGCTTCCCTGTCCAATACTCAGGACTACCTGAACCACTCATCCTTGCCATCATCGAACATCCTGCCCACGAAAGCATCGCCTCGAATTTGATTGCCGACGAGGCCGCATGCCGAAGTCAACCCTTGTGCTCGGCTAACAGAACCGATGAAAGCAACCATCTCCATTGCCGTGCTGTTACGTGTTCACTGGGAGGTTCTTCGCTACGCCTTTATCGTCCACATACATACTCACGCCGATATACTGAGTCTTTGGGACCGGGAGGGCCAATGTGAGAATGTCAACCGTTGTCATTGACATTAGCTGAGATCAGTCGGACATAAGGAGGGCTTGTTGTACTGAAGAATACCTTATTTAGCATGTCCGGGTTCACTGACTTCGTTACGTCCTGTTTAGCATGGGCTGAAAGCTGAGCCAAGAACTGCTCTCTGAAAATAACAATATAGCTTTCTTTTATATTATTTATACATACGCACGGCATCAAAGCGCAGACCACAAACTAACAAGAGCCGTAATGTATGTACATTCAGTATTGTAGGGCAGCAATAACAGCGGAGAGGAGACAGATCCCTACTTATCGAGACTTTTCTCATCGCTCTTCGATGTGAAATAGACCTTCAGTTGTTTGACAAACGTATCATTCTCAAGCTCAACTTGAGGGCTTTTAAGCTCCTGGATAGGTTCATTGTTGTCTGCTGGTATGAGCACCTGATCGATCAATAGAACCTCCGTTGAACTGAGTAGGAGCATATTCAAATGTGGATTACTAGTGAACGATCAAGCTGGGTGCGTAATAGCGCGGCAACTACATTATATCCTATAAAGGAATCCAGGTTTCGTATGAGAAGTTATAATGTAAATACATGAGAATACGGAGCTAGGCCCAGACTTTTGAAAGCCCCGGATTCGAAGAAGCTGCGGAAATTGAAAGGGAACTCCTTGGACTGGTTATTACATAAGTGAACTCCGCAGGCTTATTTGGTATACTAAAAGACATATACACAGTCAAACTATGAAACTGACAAGTGAACCCAAGATACCATTCAACTGGCTAGTCAAAACGCAAGACGACCACCGGGTGGATAGAAAAAATATACCGACGAACTAGTTAACCATCAGCAGTGATTCAAGACACTACAGCGATTAGAGACTATGGATAAGCTGCTTAGTCTCCTTATATGCCATACCAGCAAGCATTACTGCACTGATACCAAGTGCAATAGGAAGAAGTACGAAAACTGCACCCCAACTTAACACCTGTGCGATGGCAGTTACTAGCAGTTGCATCAGAGCTGCCCCAGCAGCGCCCATACCGTCTATTATTCCTGAGACTTGGCCCACTGCCTTCTTGGGCATCTTATGGCCGAGATCGGCGCAGACAGCACTGGACAAGACATTGGATACTGAGCCCACCAGGAACCCACAGGCGAAGACTGTAGTGGACAAATAGGCTGTCGAGGGATGGTCGACACGCAGCATAGCAATTGGTATGATAGCCAATATTAAGAATGCAAACATTGGAGGTGCTCGACAAGAGTCACCACATTTAGCTGTACAATAATCAGATATAATACCTAATACGAGAGTACCAAATATAACACCCAAATTAAATAACATATCATATCCATTTGCTTCAGCTGATGTCCTACCAACATGTTCAGTTAAATATAACGGTAACCAAA
>JAAPAO010000094.1:42813-76280 GCA_013115145.1 Perkinsus chesapeaki
AATAACATATCATATCCATTTGCTTCAGCTGATGTCCTACCAACATGTTCAGTTAAATATAACGGTAACCAAAAGAACATTGCGTAATTCACGCCCTTTATACAAGCATAAGAGAAAGAATAACGGAGGACACCCGGAGCCCTCCAAGCAGCGAAAAAGTCAAGCCTATCGCTGTCGGCGTTTTCCCTGGCTTCGGTTTCTGCCCCTCCGTTTGCTGGGTTCAAAGGCTCCTGTAATGGATCGTCGGAGTGTATGGAAAGCCCAACTGATTGAGGGTCTCTTGGTAGGAAGTATAGCATACCAGCAGATACCACAACAAGTACTATTGCTGGTCCAAAGAACTGCCATGGTACCGATGCTTTATTACCAAATAATTCAATCATTAAAGTGCACATAGCAGCCCCCAGAATGTTACCAACGTTCGAGTCATTAGACCAAATGCCGAAGACCGTACCATAGTACTTGGGCAGGAAATACTGCCCGACTATCAGAATCCCTGCCGGCCAGCAACCGGACTGGAAGACTGCATTGATGACCCACAGGAAGTAGTAGAAGTAATACCATCCACCCTCAGTTGCAGTGGCGACCATTGAACCAAATATGAATTGAGTTATACAGCAGAGCGTCGTCATTAGAAAGAAGATCCTTACCGGATGGTAGAGGTCCCCTAATGGACCAGTAAAGAACATACCGATAGCATAGAACAACATAAATAATGTATTCATAACACCAAAGAAGGTAGTAGAGTACCCATAATATTCCTTCATATTAGGGGTCGCATTTGAGAAGGCCTTTCTCACTGCATGCAGACAAACATAGGTCAGAAATGTCCATAAGAATGCCGACGCTTGGTAGTATCGCTTGCTGTGCCGAACGCCCGATGACGACGGCCGTTGCATCAACTTTGGATCCTGTTGAGTCATGTAATGAACTACGAGTGAGTATCTTCCGCTATCTTAGAAGGTACAGAGGAATTCAACGCTGTGTTGGGAGTAAGATGAAACGCATATTCTCCACAAAAAAGGACAATTTCGACTGTACTAAAACTGCTTGATGAGATCCCTGGTCTCCTCGTAGGCAACCCTGGTCAGAGCTACTGCACTCAATGCCAAGGCGATCGGCAATACAATGAACACATCACCCCAGTTTAAATACTGTGCAATCAGCATCACTAGCAGTTGCATCAGCGCCGCCCCGACAGCGCCCATACCGTCTATTATTCCTGAGACTTGAGCCACTGCCTTCTTGGGCATCTTATGGCCGAGATCAGCACAGACTACACTGGAGAGGACATTCGCCACGGAGCCTACCAGGAAACCACAGACGAAGACTGTGATAGCTAAGTACAGGGAAGATGGGTTGCTCGCACGCAGCATAGCAATTGGTATGATAGCCAATATTAAGAATGCAAACATTGGAGGTGCTCGACAAGAGTCACCACATTTAGCTGTACAATAATCAGATATAATACCTAATACGAGAGTACCAAATATAACACCCAAATTGAATAACATATCATATCCATTTGCTTCAGCTGATGTCCTACCAACATGTTCAGTTAAATATAACGGTAACCAAAAGAACATTGCGTAATTCACGCCAGAAATACACGCGAAACAGAACGAGTACATAATAACACCGGGAGCCCTCCAAGCTGCGAGTAAGTCCAGCTCATCATCAGCGGCAACATCTACCCTTGTAGCCGGCGATTCCTGGCCGTGGCCAACCTCTGAGGTGGTGAAAGACACTCCCCTATCGGAATTCAAAGGCTCCTGTAATGGATCGTCGGAGTGTATGGAAAGCCCAACTGATTGAGGGTCTCTTGGTAGGAAGTATAGCATACCAGCAGATACCACAACAAGTACTATTGCTGGTCCAAAGAACTGCCATGGTACCGATGCTTTATTACCAAATAATTCAATCATTAAAGTGCACATAGCAGCCCCCAGAATGTTACCAACGTTGGCATTATTAGACCAAACGCCGAAGACCGTACCATAGTACTTGGGCAGGAAATACTGGCTCACAATTACCACGGATGCCGGCCAGCATCCGGACTGGAAAACTGCATTGATTGCCCATAGGATATAGTAGAGGTAATACCACCCACTTTGAGTTGCAGTGTCGACCATGGAACCAAATACAAACTGCGTGATGCAACAAAGAACGCTCATTAGGAAGTAAACCATTACCGGATGGTAGAGGTCCCCTAATGGACCAGTAAAGAACATACCGATAGCATAGAACAACATAAATAATGTATTCATAACACCAAAGAAGGTAGTAGAGTACCCATAATATTCCTTCATATTAGGAGTTGCATTAGTGAAGGCCTTCCTCACTGCATGCAGGCAGGCGTATGTCAGGAATGTCCATAACAGCACAGACACCTGATAGTAACGCTTGCTGTGCCGGGCACTGGTGGTGGATGATGACTTTGACGATAAGAGTGTCATTACCAACAACAGATACCAAAACTGTAATGAGCAATGGAACATACCATGGACGAACCAATCATGGATAAATCGCGGTACACCCATGTCGGAGTAGGTAGTAACTATGCCAATTCGGAACCCGTGGCCCTCCCAGATTCCGCTATAGGTATCGGATCATGTACCGTCGTTATAGGCGAGCTGTCGTACTGTAATATCATGCGATGAAAGATGCAATTCGAATAACGGATTCCACTTTTGCCACATCTGTTCTTGTCGGTCATAACTAACTCATTTTCATCATTGACCACAGCCAAGTGACGGAATGCTTGTTGGCCTCCCTCAACTGAGTTCTGCAATTTCCCCTACTCGATGCTCCGAGCCAAGTGGCTCTTTACGTGCGGAAGGGGCAGAGATGCCTCCAGAAGACGCCCCTGGAATTTCGGTAAATTCCCTAAAACTTTTATCACCAACATCCCTAGGCGGCCTTGTAATTCTGAGCTGGTATCGAAACTTCCCAGTACGATCTCTTATCAACAGGCATACCTGTTCCTGCGGTACGTTCGTATCGCCGTCGTCAACCCTCGTAGGTTTCGAGTGCTTACCAGATGCTCCAACGGCATGAGGATCATTGCATAGGCTTCGGTTTGGGAGTCCTAAATTATGACGTATCTATCATCCATTGGAAAAGTTATTGGTAGACCGATGGAAGCAGCTAGTGGCGTTTCAGTTTATCGAAGAGAACCACGTATAGTTAATTATCAAGTTGAAGCACTCGTTTATCTATCAAGGTCGCTTAACCATATTAATGTAAGACTTGATCATATGCTAATATATAACCTGTATAATACCTATATGATCCACCTATGAATGTAGAGAGCAGCCAAGGCACTGACGAATGTCATTAGCGCTCTCGGGACCAACCATAGGGAATACTTCCTATACCGCGACATGAGGCAGCTGCTCAACTCATGTCTGCATCTAGCCTACGCCAAGTACCTGGCCTCATGCTCTTCTCAAAGTTTTCCATCTCAGGCTCTCTGATCAACTCTGTACATGACTCGACCTCGAAGCCGCACTATATTTACTAATTTTTCACTTTTTATTATACTTATTACTTTACTAGCTTTTACTTGACTATATATATATACTAATTTTTCACTTTCATATATTAGTCACCAAAATGTACTCGTCCCCACCGATTTCACGGCGAGCGCGATACACGTTACACCAGCGCTCGCCGCGTCGTGTTGAGAGGGGTGGGTACCCTACAGACGGGAACATTTATGGAGGTGTTGAACTTTTAGTTATGAACCCATATATTAATTATAATAATTACAATCCATCAGTAACTCCTGGTAGACCATCCCCTATGGTCAGCGGCACAGTCGTGAGTGTTGGAGGCAGGCCTGTTGAGGTGATAAAGGGACACAATAGAACATTTAAAGCTCATTCTGGCACTTTCCCAAAATCTGAGTTATCTCTGGTCGACCTTAGAGCTCTGGTCCATCGGCTGTATACGACATGAATGGTAATCTAATTGCCCCATCAAGCGGGCCATCACCCTATCCAGCAGTTATGGGGACAGTCATTCAACCTTCGGCTCCCCCGGCACCGCAGCAGGTAATATTAGGGGAACCATGGGAAACCAATGCTCCATTTCACGCCTAAAAGCACGCCAGTGTAAATTTAGTAGTCCATAATTTTCGCCACGCATGTTGGCGAGGGCAAGTAAATCATTTTCCAAAACGGCTTCTGTCTGATGCAAAGCTCGGAGGGTGTTTTCCGGCAGCGGAGGTGGATGTCGTGTGTTCAGGTGTCTTGTAACCTATCAGTGAATGGAGGTATTCATACCGTTACCTCCGCTATGTCCCTTCTTTATACCAGCTCTAAAGCCGAAGAGCATGCTGAGTGTGCCATTTGCTATGATACCTTACCTGGTAAACTACATAACCCAAGTAGTGTACAAATAATGGAAGGCTCTCATTCGATAGGTAAAGCCAATGCCCCTGTCTGCGTGCTTACCGGCTCCGACGGCCGAAGAGTTTGTCCTCATTACTTTCACGTTGACTGCGTTAAATATATGCTCTCTGCCGGGCAGAGACAATGTCCATTATGCAGGTAATAGTGGCCTTACGGTAGTGTAGTGCATAGGGGCTCTCAGAACTCCGTACCGGAGCTACCTTACTATACCGGATATCGACATGGATCCTCAAGGATGGTTCAAGGTACTAAACGACACCGGGAAACCACATACATCCGCCCGCAGGCCGTCGACCTCAATGGAGACGGCAAACTGGACAAGCAAGAGGTCATGTTCGTGCTGAAGTCCACACTACCGATAAATCACCAACGTCTAGGTAGTATAATGTTTGTTTCTGTTTTGAGGAGTGTTTTTCTTAGAGAAAGATTTCGATAAACTATTCCGAAGGTGGGATGTCAGTGGTGATGGGTATATTCAGTATAGGGAGCTCATGGGCCCTGGAGGACTGGTCAGTTTCGTCAGGTAGGCGGCGGCTTGGCGGCAAACTCTGCGAAGCTCACGCTGTATGAGACCAGGGAGTCGAAGGAATGCATTCGAATGGTCCTTTTGGTCTAGGGCTTTTCTTCCTATTGAAATCCCCGTTGTATCTCCGCAATAGAAATACTTCAGTATTTTCAAAGAACACATTTCTGACTCCCTTATCCTGTACTCGTTTAACGGTTGCCTTTCCAAGTTTACTATATAAGAGTACAGCGTTCGATTTTAGGAGTAACTTCCGAAGAAATACCAAGGATCTTTCACAGGGCATGTCGGGCATGCCGAACCTCAGGGAGAATAAGTCAGCCTGGTTCAAGTAACATATACCTACTGGCGGTCTGCCGTATATGTTACTCAGATATTGGGATGAGGACGGCAATGGCGTGCTCGATAGGGAGGAAGTCACCAGGGCGTTGATAAAGACCTTTGGCTGGCAAAGGGACTCCTTGGACCAAAACTCGGTAGGAGATACCAATTATTGTGGGGGACTTAGTTGTCGTCTTCAGACTGCCCGAATGGTGATCGATGCTTTGTGGTGCGACTTTGATACTGATGGTGATGGTACCATAGATAGTATGGAGTTTTGCAGGTAATATATTCCGGGCTTCCACTGTGGGGAGGGGCCGGGCAAAGCCACTCGGGTAGACCTTGTAGAGGGTACTAAGCTGCATAGGAGTATTATGTTTTATAATAACTATAGTATTACGAATAGTTAATATAAAGTAAGACCTAGTTACTACAGAGAAATCGGAAAACGAGAGAAATACCCCATTTTGTTTCTTCGCGAAACAACCCGAATTCGAGGTGAATATAAATGTTGAAGCTAAGATGGTGCATTTCTCCCTGTGCGTCATCACCCCGCTCGACCAAGCTGATCGCAGCCAGCCTCATAACAACGAGGGTTTTGCGGACTGTTATATAATTCAATCTGAATAGTCGCATAAGATAACACTACATCTAATGTACCCGTAATTAATGATAATTGTTATAGGATAGCAGTAAGTGATATATGTGATTGGATTCATTGGTTTCAACTTATACAAGTTCCCTTCATTAGGTCTGGCTCTGGATTAGCTGATACTTTCCTCGCCAACACCGCTGCATAATAAGCCTAAATAGAGGCCCGATTTTGTACTAGAATGAAGTTGCTCATTAAACACTGATTTCTTCGGGCAGCTCGAAGGCTTCGAGTCGAAGCTGCTAGCACTATGAGCCCGTTGGTGGCTGCTAAGTTGATTCATAATGAGAAGCTCGGGGGTCTGCGTTGGGGAGCTCTCTGAGTCGACTGTAGTTCCTTGCCTTTACGGATATCAATGGCGCCCCTACCGACTAAAGAGACTGTCAAACAAAAGCATCGACGGATGGAGCTCACATTAGAGGGCCCTTCTAATCCTCAAACTGCCGATGACTCTGGAGTTTATGCCAGTGTAGGTGTGGATAACAGTTATGATCGGGAGGAATTCCAGAGGAGGCTGAAAATGAAGGTAATAGCGGTCGGTCATTTCAGTTGGACTCTTTGCGCCGTTTTGTTTGGAGTTTTTATTAGAAGTTCAGAAATAAGAAATTGATTTTAGGTCCCGCATATTGAAAAGCACATTCTGCGCTTGTGACCAGGAATCGGGGAATGATCTTCTGATCTCAAGTGGTCTGTCGATAGTGTATGGCATTCAGGTTCAGAGGGCTAGTGACGAGGTAGTCGAGGTTGATGTAGTTGGTATTGATCCACCAATTGCCAATGCATTAAGAAGGATTATGATAGCAGAGATACCAACCATAGCTATTGAGAAGTGCTATGTGTATCAGAACACTGGCGTTATTCATGACGAGGTGAGTTCAACTATTATACTGTATTATAGATATTGATAATATCAATAATATAATCAATACTATATCAATTTGATATAATATTGATTATATTATTGATATACAGGGTGTCCCAAAAAATGTGGCGAGAGTAGGGTATGAAAAAATTTTACAAGGCAAAATCTGACCTTTTCCATTGAAACCGATTTTTTGGAATTTTAAAAACTAAATTTCTCGCCAACCCAATCGAATATCATCGTGGGCCGTATGCGTTTAGAAAGTCCCTCTTGAGGGCTTTCGAACGTCGCACGTGTCGTCGAAATATTCGCCCTCCTGAGGAAGTTATTCAAAAAAGCACATTTCTGGGGGGAAACCCTGTATATTATTTACTGCATATATGACTGTTGTTAATTATTATTAGACCGTAATAAGATTGTGAATCCTTATGGAGATGGATTACCCTATTGGACTTTAATAGAGGTGCTATTCAGGTTCTGGCCCATCGTCTTGGTTTGGTACCAATATACTGTGACATTGACTCCTTGAAGATGCGTGATGAGGATGCACCACCGGAGCAGAGGGATGATGTTACTGATCGTAATAGGTGGCAGCAATTGGTGGGGAAAATGGTACTGTCGTTATCATGGCCGCGTATGGACCTGAAACCTCGGCCGGTCGATAACCTTTTAAGGCGAATTTTAGGAATGTAAAGAGTTGGTAGTATCTTTTCTGTTTTAGCTGACACCTGGATATGCTTCCAACTGGATAAGGTGTGTCCCCAGAGCCACCCTCCAAGGGAGTCTATGCCGGTATATAGCGGAGATCTAAAGTGGGTGCCACTTAATGCTGAACAGGAAGAACGGTATAAGGATGATGTAATACAGCTGGGAAGTTCTTTATAGTGCGCAAGATACGCGTATTCAATGGAATCTCAGCCGCCTCGTCCTGTATATGATGACGTCCTTATCACCAAGCTCCGTTGTGGCCAAGAACTCGAGATCAAATGCTTCTGCTGCAAGGTAGCCTATTTATCGTATGGGTTGAATAAGTTGCCATCCTTTAGGGTATCGGTAAAATCCATGCAAAGTGGAGCCCAGTATGTACTGCTACATATAGGCTGATGCCTGATATAGTGATCAAGGAGGTAATCCACACGGCTGAAGAGAGATCTGAAATTTTATATATAACCTTATAATGATTCTTATTGAGCATCGTAGGAATGCTGGTTGTCATTTTTACGTTTGTTATAGGCGCGAGGGTATTCACTAGGTGTTGCTTTGTTATCTCTATATACATTCTTACTTTATTTTACGTTGCCTTTAGCCGGTTGAGGGAGCCGAGGCGGAGAAGCTTAAAAAAGTGTGCCCCATGGGAGTGTTCGATGTTGAGGACGGCGAGGCGATAGTAAAGAACCCCCGAGCGTGCACTACCTGCCGACAGTGCATAGAGCCCGGCAATGGCTTTGGTAGTGAGGCGCATACCGCTCTTTCGTGGAATCACGGTCTGGTGACTCTTGCTTTCTTGATCAGCTGATAAGGTGTCGCTCGGTAAGCTGAAGGATCACTTCATCTTCACTGTAGAGTCGGTCGGCCAGATCCCCGCCCCGCAGATCTTCGCTCAAGTAAGGGGGCGGTAACAGCTTCAAAGCTTCGATTCCCTCATCTCTCTCAGGCAGCCGTGGTGATGCAGAACAAGTGTCGTTTGGTGAAGAAGAGCTTGGAAGATCAAATGGGCAAAAAGGCATTACGTCACGTAAGGCAGGCAGGCCTGATATTCTTTGAATGCGAGGTCCAGGTTAAATCTTCGGACGACGGAGCGGAGCCTATGGAGGTCGATGGCTAGGAAGAGCACCGGCTTGAGCAGCCACAGCTGGTGCAGACGTAAATAACTTTACCACAACTACTACTACTACTGGTACCTTACGTTAGGCAACGATATCATCGTTTCCACATCACACAAGCATTGTGTTTTGTCGGTTCAATTGGAGATATAAGTTGCATTTATATGGCGTCTAAGGACACTTACAAACTTGCTATCACCGCGCTGGCATGTGCGGTCACTTCAGCCTTCACGTGATAAACTGGGCGAATTGGATCTCAAAGTACTCTGGCGGCAGGTATAAGACGTACCAAGATGTTTACGGTAATCGGAGTAAAAAGGAGGCTGATAAGTTCATTGAAGTTTTGGACCCAGCATTGGAATTGGTACTACCGGCGGAGGCACGATCTCTTAGCGCACTGCTGCTGTGTTGTATATTGGAGCCCGAGGGCTCGCTCTACTCTTGGTCGCCCTCGGAATGCCTCGTAGTTTATATAATGGTTAGCTTAGAAAGTGGATAGCTTGGACTGAACGATCCACTCATCAATTGCGCTGCGAAGTTATTTATTATGTACGGCACATGCTGAGCAACTGTGACCGGTTACGGGCGACACATTTTCCCTTATTCCTGTGGTTGAATCGGCCGGTGGTATTCGTAGCAAGAAGCTCCGTAAAAACGTCTTATTTACGTTCGGATATTTTGTTGTTGCAGTTGAAGCCCAAGACGTATTCAGCGGACGAGTTCAAGCCATCTACAGACTTTGAAGGTCCAATGGAAGGATATGTGTTTAAGCGAGATAAGCTCGGTGTGGGGTACTATAAGGATAAGGAGTTTGATGCAGTGCTGCAGCCGGAGATAGAAGAGCAGCGACGACGGCTGGCGGAAATGCCGCAGTAGTGAACATGTTTCTGATCTCAGCGGTTTTGATCTTCTGGATGGGCACGAAAGGGATCACTCCCTGGGAAAGCGACGTTGTGAGGAGCTGCTGTCATTTTGCGGGGAATGAGCGGAGAATACGGTATGGTTTAATGAGCACCATTCAACTGTTGGATGTTCTCGAAGGGGCAGATAGTAAAGTCAGCCTGCTAAATGTGACCTACCTATGTGAATCGGGGTGTCATTCAGTTCCTACGTACTATGTCCGCAGAGGGAACAGCTGGTCCTTCGACTGGCAGCAGCAGCAGCCCGGCGGCCCCTCATCGCAAGAAGGCAGACAATCCTTCTGTGTTGGAGTCCCTTGGAATAGTAGTTGCCAAGGGATCGAAAAAACGTGTCAAGTTGGCTGCGAGCGAGTCTCGACGTGTGAGGGTGAGACGGGAATAACGCCGCACGGCAGTTGGAGAGCCTGGCAGGCGCGGACGAAACAGCGAAGTGCTGAGGAAGAGCAACGGTTGGCTGTGCTACGAGAGGATAAGGTTCGGCAGAAAGCCGCTCAAGTGAGACGCTGTGAAAGTTGCTTAGCATTTGTAAGTGTCAGGAGCATCCAATGAATGCGTTGCTGGCTGCTTGTCGCAGTAACGACTCCCTCACTATCGCTGATCTCATTGGCCACAAAGTAAGTGCCGCTGCGTCACTGTCGACTGATAAGCTGAATTCAGGAAGTGAGCGCAAATGTGAAGTATCCGTACCCTATAGATGGCCTTGGTGTAGGGGCAGCTCCGATTCATGTAGCAGCTCAATACGGTGCAACGAATGCTATTATAACTCTCTTGGATGCTGGCGCCGATAAAGAACAGGTATTCTTACAGCTTTGTTTGGGGATGTATTTCTCAATGCCGTTTGTTTCTTATGTATGAGTTTTGCTCTTCAAAGCTCTACAGTGTGTTTAATTAATATCTGATGTTTCGGTTTAGGTCACCGACCAGTCGCAGACGGCTTTACATATTGCGGCCAAACGAGGGCTGCCGGCAACATGCCAGCTGTTAATTCAGAAGGGATGCAGTCTCAACGTGAAGGATAGATTTGGGTAGAAGGGAAATCGTTTCGTTGTGGAGCACTGTGTTCAGGTCGACTCCGTTGGACTTGGCGAGGCGGGAAGAGCATCGATCGACATTTCACTCGGAAGTGGTGAAACTGCTGAAGAGGACAGCTAACCAGCTGCGTGAGAAACAAGCACCTTCGGACAGTGAGCATTCTGGGGGAGGATTGGATAAGGGAATTATTGCAGGTCGAAAGAAGGGGCGAAGACGTCAAAAAGTTTACCAGTAAATGAATCTCATGTTGCGTTGTTCCAGTACGCGGGGGACGGTATGGGGTCGTCGGAAATAAGTTGACTGCTGAATGGGAGTTGTGACAACTCAGTTGTCGACAACGTTTAACTGCTTCATGTGTTGCTGGTTGGCTCGGCTACTTCGGGTCACAAAGCCTGTATGCAGCCAAATACAATTTCTGTATCGAACACACATAATCATAATGAGTAGCTTACTCGACACAACGCCTTTACTGGTGCAGTGGTAACCTCTTTTATGTATGTATCGGGCTTCTCTATATGTTCGATCGGTAGCCGAGACCAGCTCATTCATACATAAAGGGAAGTCACACCAGAGAGTGCCGAGCGCCACTGCTACGGTATGCCACACGGGTTAGACAAACTCGGTCGTTAAAGCTCATTTGTTAGCTCACTAACTTGCAAGTTGCCCGACAGTTGAAGTCCACTCGAGAAAAAGTGGAGTCAAATGCTTTTCCCAAAGTGGCCAGGCAGGAAGGTTTGTTCGTGACGTAGAGTGAAGGTAGCTTGTCCATTTCAGCACTAGTCGACCTTGCCGCGCTTTACCGGGAGATTGTTTCTGAGGTCCGTCGGCCACATTACACTGCGTACGAGTTCTCCGAGATTGCTCTGACCTCAGCAAGGGCCCCGAGCCTACGCGGCGCTGCCGAGAATGTTCTTCGGATGATTCTCGATGAAGTTGTGAAGCGGCAAGAACCGGTTAATTGCCGAGGGAAACGTGAGGCTTGCCATTTCACAGTTGAGCATCGGTGCTTGTTTAGTCGGGCGTAGTACATACGACCTGTTGACCCGTGCGGCTAACGACCACGTCTCGGCCCATTCTCCGGGGGATTTCTCGGAGAACGTGCCCCTCAATCAGGGATGGACGATGGTGTCCTTGAAGAATCTTACTGCTGCTTTTTGTAGCCCTAGAGGTTTGCGCATCATGGCTGAGAAATCCCTTGGTGGGAAGCTCATTGCCGAATATGTCGGGGACAGAGTGGTAGCCTTGCTGCCTTGCCTGTCGCAGTGCGGTCTACAATTGGATTCAGGTTTTGGCATCAGAGGCTGCCGTTGAGCTTAGCAGTGGTCTTTCAGGGCGCGGCGCAGTACAGATGTTAACAGGGATTTGCAATTACACACTGCACTACCCCGCCCTGGACGCCCAAGGGTCAGATTGGGTTGTACTTGTACCTTCGCCATGATTGGTATTAGGTATGAAGCTGTAAGCACTGCCGTATGGATTCGCCTGCTAAGCGTAGCATCACGCCATTCAGTCACGGATCTAGCAATGAGTGATTTCTCTATTCTTCATCGGAAAGTAAGTGCTTTGCGTAGTTGTATTAGTACTTGTTATTTAGATCGCAGAGGTATTGCCCCACGTCGCCAGCTGCAGCCGGATCGATGTCGCCAGAGCAGCCGAATGGTTGCTGATGTACGCAGAGGAAGAAAACATGTCGGAATAGTTTCTGAATATATAGTTTTGTGTTGAGTGTCTGGCTAGCTGCCGTCTACGGCAGTTAGCCAGGAACCCTACTAGGGTTTCGGCTTCTGATACTTGTACTGAGGGTAGTTTAACGACCCTGCACCAAGCTCCGAGCTTGGTGCACGATGCTTTTCTGACAGTCGAGCTTGAAGCTCGACTCGAGCTGCTCGTGGACTCCACGGATCGTGGACCGTGACCGCCATTGTTGCCCTCGGCATCGTCGCCGTCATTGTTGTCCCTGGGGGCATCCCCTATAGGGTATAACCCAAATTCATCTGGGCGTTTTCGGCTTTCAGAGCTGCTATACCGCCGGTTACCGGCCGGTATAAAGGGAAGGAGTCGAGTAAAGAGGTTATGCCTCCACCTATCACGGTAATAGTATCACCCCATCAATAGTAGAGTTTTCGATGCTCACTAGCTCTAACAGAACCTCCTCTCCAATCCTGTGAGCAAAGCCTCGGTTTGACATTTGATAACCAGCTTTCAGAGCTGCTATACCGCCGGCTACCGGCCGCAGGCCGGTATAGCGGCGGGGAATTTCCCCGGTGGAAATCATCTTCCAATAACTGCAGCGTAACCATGTCCTTCTTTTTAGCATTGGAAGGCCGACCAATAAGATTTTCAACAACCGTAGAACACCCAGTCGTGAAAGTGCGATCACCGATCATGCCACCAAGCGTCCTGGCCAAAAAGGTTTGGGATATATCCGCTTTGTGTTGCCGCTCCATAGCCGTAGAGACAGACAACTTGCTTTTTGAAAAAGCAAGGATAAGTTAACTCAAGTATAACTCGAGGGAATAAGTTCATACTACGCGACAGAGGCTTCATCTTCTGTTTCTTCTTCCACCTTTGGAAGCTATTTGCGCTTTCCCGGGTAGCACTGGTAAAGATGCGCAAACTCGGATTAAATCTAGAAGAATACACAATTTTATATCATCGCTTTTGGTATTTTCGCTAACACCACCTCTGTTACAGCGATACTATGAATGTAGCTCAATAAGTATCAACAATATCAATCCTTTTCTATATTTTCGGAGCCATACATGCACGGTACTGAAAGAATAGCGAGAACGCTCAACGCATCTTCCAAATTAGCGATGGATTGTATAGTCCACTGGACCGTGTTCTCCTGACATTGTGCCAAACTTCTTCAGTGCTTCTGTCGCCGCTCCCAATTTTGCTTCCAATAAATCCCCGTCTAGTTCTAGATGACGTACATAAATTATATAATATAATACATGTCATGTATGTCCAACAAATACTACTCGCGCAACCTCTCGATTTCAAAGTCGAAGTACCTCTCCGCTATACTTTTTCGAGATGAAGGTGAGAAATTCTCACTGAGAACTCTTTTTGGAAAAGACTTTTCCTTGCATGGCGCTGGTTAGGCATTGTTGAACTTCCCGTAGACCACCGAACAGTGACATATCATTGCACTGTAGTTTATTTATCAACGTACTGAACGTCTCTAATACTCGCAGAGCGGCTTCCACCTTGTCAGTGACAAGTTGTCACGCATACTCCGGTCCTCTAGTATAGTACTTGAATCGCAATGCAGGTCTTTTATCTTCTGACTAGCGCTTAGCCAGTATTCTTCGTCGGACTTGACTTGCTCGCACTCGGCACAAGCCATCCCAACATTTAGCGTGGGCCGAGTAGGCGGCTATGGAACTTGACCAACGAGTCACACAGATGGATGGTATTCTCGACAAGGTCGAGAATACCATTCATCTGTTCACTACAAAAAATTGAAGGGTCGGCTCGACCCTTCAATTTTTGGTAGCACCTATCAATCGAGCCCAAACGAATCCAATGCCTGGCACGCGTCGGCAGCGCAGATATCCATGAGAATTGCCCCAGGTAATTGCTTTCATCCGTCAGAGATGCAAGAGAGTTTTCAGTGTCATCTGTTGGTTTGGCATCGTTTCGCTTCTTTATCCCCGTCAGGTCCGAAATTAACAACTGAATTTCGTCGCTAGACAACCGGCGGCCAACGGAGCGGCCTTAATCCTAGCGCAACCATTGGTTTCTCTCAGCTTCATGGTTTTCTGAGTGTTGCCGACGATGCAACTAGCGGCTAGTTGCTAGCCGTCTCTCTCGCACGTACACAATTGCTTGCACCATCTGTCATGAACCCCAGTGCCAAGAAGCCATCTGAAGCAATACGTGGATAATGGCAAATTGGGACCGTCAACCACCTGATTACATTTATGAAGCATCTGAACATTTCGCTGTAACCCAGATGATATCGTTGGACCGGTTTCGCGCTCTCCGACCGTTAACTGCCGCGCGGAAAGGGGTATACAGGTGACTGACCCGCGGTCTCGATAGGCGACTGCGCATGTCATCAGCTGGCCACGCCCGTTGAGACACGACCACGAATCAAATAAAATAATAACCCACTCGCAGTGCTGGACTGCCCTCTGCATCGCACTGTTGAACTCTATATCGAAAATGATATTCTTAAGTCTTCGAACTCTTTGGATGCTCAGAACCCCACTGAAGCCTCCTCGTTTGTTCTTCATTCGCATTTCGACCATTCGGGACAAGCTCATCAATCGCTTCCTGGAATCCCCCACTAACAATGCTCCTCACTGACCACCCGTTAATCATGCTGCAGACAATTAATTTTATATTGAAACGTTCGCTGTCGTTGAGGGACTCACCAGGGGAACATATAGATACTACGTTGCTTGTATCTGAAAAGTATCGAGTCCAACACTCGGATTGCTTGATAACCGAAAGGCAGAAGCTGGACGACCCAGGAATCACCGGATTTGCCATAATGCTAATAATGTGTGTCAAAACGCAAGTTGAGCTTTCCAGAGATCGAATGCAGAGTAGACTACTCTGAGTAGTTAGTGAGCATTGCACTACCCGCCTTGGTGCCAATCTTTCGTGAATGATGCTTGAGTAAATGCTCACGACACTGAGTGACGTTCAATCTTTGCCTTAACTTCGGTTGTGGACACAAGTTGTGTCACACAACTTGCATTGATATATGCTGTTTTTACTGATTGTCACGTTCTTAAAGTATGAACGGGTTTTCTCCACCGAAACGGATCCGGCCATGGAAGAATTATGCGTGCGAAGCCTATCTCCGTTATCTTCTCTAAAATCCACTTCACTCAACACTGAATTAGACTTGGTTTGATAAACAGTGAAACTGTTCCTTACAGTCTGTAACTTACAGTTTATCACAAGAAATCGGGGGCTACGGTAGAACCCAAGAAATGTTGTTGACAAGTTCTTAAGAGGACTGTTAACTATGGATGATTAAACCGTTAAGATTTTACGCACATATATATCACATTGGCTGTGGGAAACAATCATTAAGCCCTCAGTGATGCTCGCTTAGCCGCCGAAGGCGGGAAATTTAGATCGTTTTGAGGGCTTTAGGCCGAAATTCCCGCTATTTCCAGTACTTTCCGGAAATGTTCCAACGAAATTTCCGAAACGGAAATTTTGTCGCATTTCAGTCTTGCCACACAGCTACGCTCGATCGATAATATGGTATTACCAATCGATTCCTCTTGTCGAATGGCTATAGCCTTCGAGTTTTCATATGAGTTTGATCATTCATACGAGATATTCAATTTCTAGCAACTTGCCCAAAGAATGCGAACGGCGTTAACCTGTGTGCCACAGGTCGCACAACAATGGATTATTCATAACTCTCGCTCTCAGGCTTCGACTGGTGTACCGTTCCCTCACAACAGAGTTAGAAGTTTCAACTTGGAAAAAACTCAGATAGGTGGAACAGTTCGGAAACAATTGATAAAAATCTATCATGTCGACACCAAGTACCATGCGTTAAAATAAACCTTCGACCTTGCCAGTTGCTGGGTCAATATCCACCTAAAGGAGCGATTCGCAACCCTCGCAGAGCGTCAAAAATTTACATCATAGAAGCACGGGCGAGTAGGGAGACCTGGCATGGTCATAATTGGACCCAAGAGGGGATAGATGAAACCAGCACCTTGAAGCAAACTGATATACTGAGACAGCACTGTGAACTCACCGGCGGCCGCACGACAGTTCTTCACTTTAATCGTGAATCCAGTAGGCCTACCACGCAGGCTCGGATCAGCCGAGAGAGAGTATCTGAAGTCCCGTCTTGAGTCAGGGAGTGAATGACTTGATCCACTCACTGCGTCTTAGCCATACAGATCGGGAGCCCTCCAAGACCAGCTTCTTCGAATCGCTTAATAGCAGTTTCGGCCGCCTGGGCAAAATGCCGTATTGGACTATTGTGTGTTATCCCTCACCTCTTCGTATTCCACATTGGCAGCTCCGTAGATCTTCGTGCAAATTGCGGCGATCTTGTCCTTAATCGGGAGCTCCAGCGGGTACCTGTACCGCACCTTAACCAACTCCGTACGTCGAAGCCTCCTCCGTACGTAAACTTGAAATTGGGCTTTTTAGTGTCACAGACTTCGATCAGCTTCTTCGCGATATCAACCGCACCTTCGCCACCGCGAGCCCAGTGATCCGATACCACCGCCGCAGCAGCTCCGCTCTTCAAGGCATCGTCAACTAAATTACACACATTCGGTTACCGAATTTCGGTGAACTCTATATACGTATCTACCAATTAATTTCAACTCGGCATCCGAGTCTGTATTGACCTTATTGACGCAGACTATAACTGGCACCTAACGAGCCAAGCTACTCCACCGGCGACAGAGGTGAGATCAGTCTCACTCCGAACTGGTTGCCGATATCTATGTGAGCCTGAAGATTGCTGAGCCCATTCTGAATAAGATCCAGTCTTTCACTGGTATATCTGAGGGGCAAGCGTCATGCTGTAGATCGATCCGCCGCGATAGCCCACGCCTCGTTCATCTTCTTTCCAGCCTCCACAGGGGGACCACCGCCGTGGCTCTTCAGTGCGCGCGCGGTTGTAACAAGGACCTGCTCAAGTAGCCTCTTCCTCACCGCCAAAACGTTCAAGATTTACAATAGCATCTGGGCGCAAACCGCTGTAGCGACATTTGATGTCCATGAACTTCTCCATTCCGATGTCGGACCCGAAGCCAGCCTCGGTGAGGACCTGATCGAGTTCTAGGGTCGAAAGGAAAGGGAGGTTGGAGCTCACGTAACCGTCCTCTCCAACGAGTTTGAGGGCAACTTGGTCAGCTACTATAGAGGAGTTACCATGAGCTATGTTGGCGAAGGGACCAGCGTGCACCTAGTCCTCCAGTGGGAGTGGGTGAAAGGATATGACATACAAAAACGGGTGTTCCCTCCAGAGTCTGCATGAGTGTAGGGTTAATGGTGTCCTTCAATAGGACCGTCATAGCTCCAGCGACACCGAGATCGTCGGCCGTCACAGGCTCACCGGACTTGCTATACGCCACCACCTTGAATGTTCACATAACATCGAACAGCAATAAAAAATACCTACCATCTTTCGTAGCCTCTCACGCATGTCCTCCAGGCTGGTAGCAAGGGCGAGGATGGCCATGCACTCGCTGCCTGATAAACCATCTTGAATGATTGCGACGCAACAATTGTCCTACTGACGGCGATGTCCACCTGAGTCTCTCTTGTCATTCCCTTCTCGTTCGGGCCCTGTCCAATCGTAATCTTGCGGAGCATACGGTCATTCACATCAACCACGCGGTTCACCTGAAATGGCATGCTGGAAGCAAAGTTCGATAGCGGCTCACCATGATAGTAGATGGATCGATGTCGAGGCGGACCAATCGAGCAATGCCTTCGTCATCGAGCTTGCTCACGTCAGCTGGCAGACCCAGGCGCTCCAAGCGACGGAGAATAGAAGCGGATACTTTGCGATGGCCGTCCTTCATTATTGGACAAATACCTGTCAAGGTGAACTATAGAAATGGAGATCAGGTGGGCTTACGGTCAAAGAGAGCCTTGTTAGACTGCGTGTTCTCGTGAAAAATTCTTGTGTCGAGCTGAGCCACGAGGAGATTATTGGCGATAGAGATGGCATGGATGTCACCTACAAACGACATCTGCGTGCACATGTGTAATGAACTCACCGGTGAGATGAAGATTAAAGTCTTCCATAGGAATGACCTGAGAATAGCCACCACCAGCAGCACCACCCTTTATGCCGAATGTGGGGCCCATCGATGGCTGTCTGATGCAGGTGAATACCTAACGTTCAATGCGCATGCTGCAGAGCCTTCGAGAAAGCCTTACTTTCTTGCCTAAGTGTGCCCCTAGGCTCTGGCTGAGTCCAACGGTGCAAGTGCTCTTACCCTCACCAAGAGGAGTTGGAGTGACTCCGGTGACAACCACATACCTGCAAAGATGCGATGCGAAACAACGGAGCAAAGCGGCTTACTTCCCATTGGGCTTATCTGAGAGCTTCCCACGGACCGAAAGATTGACCTTAGCGTTGTATTTCCCGTAACAGTCGTAGTCCTCCTCCTCGAGGCCGAGAGACTGGCAAACGGCACGGATGTGGACGGGGGCGACCTGAAGATGTCACACAGCGTTGAGGATTAGGGTCCTCGCGGCGCCCTACGCTTTGGGCAATCTCGATATCTGACGGTACAGGGGTACGAAGAGCTTCGTTGGTTAGAGGCCTAGGAAGAACAGTGGAGGGAGCCATTAACCGACAAGCACGTATAGTGAAATAAAAACTGACAAGTAACACCATGAGCCCCTCGGGGACCATCAACGAATACGAAGCAGTCGAACTGGTCGAGTCAGCGGGTGAGGAGGAACGGTGTTAATGCATAATAGAATGGTAACAGCACCCGTTGTTGCAACAGAGGAGCCGAGAGGGAGGTAGAGAGCTCCGATCAAACCGGAGCTCAGATTTGCTTCCAGTACAGTTTCTAGCTCAGAGTTACTGTTGTAATGACTGGTAAGCCGAAACCCTGCTTGCTTGCCTTACAAGCCCATTGAAAAACATTAATTTGATATTCGCAAAGAAACACTCAATAATTGTACAGTCAGTTCGAGCTGGAGCTCCGTTCATTGACATTGGACAGTTGGGTCTTGAGCTTCTGATTTTCTCGGGCCAAGATGGACATCTGTTCTCGGAAGAAGTCAATACGGCCATCCTCAGAATCCGTCGTTCGTGTCACAGCCCGGGCCAACACGGACTCGTGACTATTAGCCTCGCGCCGCCGTTCCTTCATAGCCTAAAAGTGACGCCAAATGCAACTTTTGCACGCGTGCGCACCGACAGCGCCAGGCATGAAACAGTACTTCAATCTGCGCCCGTAGCTGTGCGTTTTCGGCTTTGTACTGCTCCGCTTGAGCGCGCGCTGTTTCTAATTGATCGGAAAGAAGTCGCCGTTGGTTCTTCAGTACCATTTGGCTCTCCGTCAGAGAACTTACCTGCCATGAACAACAACCTATGCGAAATACCGATTTCAACAAACGCGGTACTTTCTGTTCTAGTGAAGCCTTCTCCCGTCGAACAGTGTTGAGCTCGGAATAGAGGCCTGGCAGCTCGCCATCGGCAGAGGCACGCCGTTGCTTAGCCGGGCCCGCAGCATCGCTCGAGGGCGATGATGGAGTGAGGTTGACAGCCGCGTTGGTTTGGGGGCTCTTCATTGTCCCACTGGTCCGTTGCTCACTCTGGCCACCTGAAGCAGTAAGACGCTCGAACCTGAAATCAGATTTTTCCGTACTCTTATTGCCGGCGCTATACAGTTGCTCGTAGGTCTTCACTGACTCCCTGTAAAAATGGAGTACGTCATCCTGACTCGGCTCCAATTGCACCACTCGGTCAGGTGTTAACCCCAATTTCTGACGCAGGCGAAAGTTTTCTAGAATCTCCTCCACGGACAAGTCGGCTGTCGCGGAGCTCCTGCCGTTGGGCAGACTGTCCGTGTTTGCCATCAAGGGTGTTTATAAAAAAACAAGCGGAGCGATGCACCGAGATTCAAGACCACTGAATACGCCTCAGGCGAAACTCAACTCGACAATGTATAAATCAAACTGACAGCACGTTCCTTGTCCTAGACAAGACGAGGAGTTTAGCTACTGGCATTAAAACAGTAGGCAGACCTCATGGAGTACCTGATTCACCATCACTGGAAACCAAAGAGGCGAACTGACTTACGTTATTTCATAAGCGCAATGATATAGTCGAACGACGCTTCTGGGAACAGCGAAGTTGAAGTGTTGATGAGCCTCGAGCTATCTTCTATCCTTTTTCCTCCTCCGCCGACTCCTCCCTCCCTTCCCAGTGTTTCTATCGTGATTGTGCATTGGCGCTCCGAGCCGAGCAGTGGGATCGTTCAGAACCAACAGCCTGTTCAATCTCTCATCAACACTCTCCTTGGACGCCACAAGGTCATCGCTGTCTGCCAGGCTAGGGGCGGTGAAGTAATCTTCACTCACCGTGCAGGAGGCTGCTCTGTCCCTGCGATCTCTGTCAGAGACATCGTCGGGGGCCCCTCTAGGCGAATTGAAAACCGCCGAGTCGCTTCCGGTCCCATCGTCATTCGGAAGCAGTTCTTTAGTAATAGCTTCTTTTGTTAACCGCAAGTCAACAGTCTCAGCTGCACTTGAACCATGCAGTGCGGCCGGTGCGAGAACCGCCTCCTTGTCGAAGGTGGCGGAATTTCCTCGCTCAGAAGTAGCCTGAGTCCTCGGCGATGACATTGTCTCAACTACAGTGGAGCGACTTTGTTGCTCCATAACAGCCTCAGTGCCAAGCGTTGCCATCTCCTCAACAACGGAATGAAGACCATCGATTGAGCAACGAGGCTCGACCACCTCTGTCGATGCACCATACTGCTTTGCATCATACTCAGTGTTCGGTGATGCCGAATCCTCAACTATTAAAGAGCCTTTTTCACCCGAGCAGTTCTCATTGACCGGTTCCGCACTGTTTTCGGCCTCATCTGAACGGGGCTTCGAGTCCACAGCGGAGGCATCTCCAACGTCAATAGCCGATGTGAAGTTCATAACGGTGGCCTCGAGCTCAACTAGGTTCTGCTCCTTCTCGGCAGGGTCGACCTCACTCGCCATATCGTCATACAAACTCGATATGTGACCGAAGCTTCCCTCATCATCCTTGGGAATCCTGCGCCACATAAAGCTGGCCTCAGCTGAACCATAATCGTCAGCATTAACGATCACCGGCGCCGCTCGGGGCTCCTGGCTCTTCAGCGGGACTTTCCCCGATGCATTGTCCGAAAGTCGTAGGTCAGCGACAGAGCACTGCGGTTCAGCGTGGTGATGCGGCAGGCCAGCATCTTCCTCCCAGCGGTGTCTGCTCTCAATAGCGGCGATAATCTCCTGAGCTTGGGGCGAATAACGGTTGCACCAGCCATTCCTGCGTGGCGGGGCGTAGGCGGCGGGTGGCTCCACCGGATAGTGATAGGGTTCGGGTGGCGAGTAGCCGGAGATATCGGCCTCTTCAACGACCCTCGCAGCTTGGAGTCTATATGATGGTGTTGTTGGCGAGTATATTTTCGAAGAGCTAGCCGAGGTGCTGGCACTGGGAATGGTACCCGACTTCTTGTGGTCGATCTGCAACCGGTACTCGTTGCCGTGTGTGTCGGTAACATATGTGACGACACGTTCGATCGAGGCGTCAGGGATGTCGACAAGCTCCTTGATGAAGTCTTCTCCTCGCCTGCTCAAATGCCTTGTGCTGCTAGTGTGCCGTTCTCTCCTCTCCGTTGAATCACATCTCCGTCGGTGGGAATCAACCCTACCGCTCGGCCTTCCCGACCCATACCGCTCCCTCCTCCCATCGCGCCTAGGTCTCCTAGAATGCGCGGGACTCGAGCTCCTATCGTCGCGTGAGCGACGGCGCCTGTGGTGACTAGACCGGCGCCGCTGCCGGCGTACATGATCACGGTATCCTCCATCAGAGCCACGATGACGTTCCCGTCGATCAGCGTGGCCCCGGTGTCTAGAATGCTCGCGACCATAACCAGCACCGCCTTGAAAGCCCGGTTCCTGAATGCTATCGTTGTCCACATTGTGCCGCATATCCCTGTAATCTCTGGGCTCATGGGGGACAGCAGTAGGCCACTCCGCACAACGCTGCGCAGTTCTGTCGGCGTCACGTACATCAGAGCTTCCGTAGCCGACGTCGTACTGCTCAAACGGCTGGCCGTCCTCGAAGCCCAAGGAGTTGTGGTAACCGTCCATACCGTAGGCAGATGCAGAGGTGTACGTAGTAAGAGGAGGGTTACCATAGGAAGGATAGGAACCGTTGTACTGCATGCTCCCCGGATATGGCACCTGACCACCATGGTCGATGGGTGGCCGTCCTTGAGAGTAGTGGTGCACTGATCGAGCACCGTGTACAGCTTGCCGGGCTTGTCGATAAGACCGGGGTGGCACACGAGGACAGTACACATTGGGAGGAGCATAGGAAGGGCCAGACTGACGTTGTTCATAGTAGGAGGGACTTGACATCACAAGGCGGGCCACAACAAACAAACTGAATAGGCGTATCTTACAAAAACACTACACCGAACTTGTGGACTGAAGTTCGGTTGCAGGTATTCGATTTGGACATCACTGAGACGTAGACGCTGACCTCGATGAGCGAGTGTACTGCACAACTGCCTAGACATCTCGTGCGATGCCAACCATCGAAGTCCTGTGAAAGCAGAACCGCGAATATAAAGGGGGTGGTGCAATCCCGCCGAGCTCGCTGAGCTTATAGTAAAGTCGAACCGAAGTGGAGTGCTGTTGCCCCACCTGGCTCAAACGTAACCGGTTTACATAATCTCAGCACCAGAAGTTCTATAGAAGTCGCACCGGTCGTCCATTGGTGAGATAAGCTCAAGACAGGGAGTGACAACAGAAATTCAACTACATCGCAATGATTTCAAAATAGGTGTGACAGCTGTTTAAACATCTTGAAACGGAAGGGCGGAAAGTGCTCGTGATTAGGCAGCTTTATGTCTTCAATCAAGTCGGGCGGAGGACCTGACGCACAGGAAATGAAAAAAGGCGGAGCGAAGCTGATAACGTTACTCAGTTCATCCAGCACAATATTATCGTCTTCTGGAAGGTCGTCCATTCGTTCGAGATCACGTAGGACATCCGCCAGTACAAGGTTGCCGTCTGGAAATGATGCAGAGATTCTCATGAAGAACTGCGTAAGTGTAGCTTACCACTCTGAGCGTTAACCCGTCTGAGCTGCGCCAGCAAAACTTCCCTTCGAACGGTCCGTTCATCCGCGAGCCGCTCAGCCAGCGCACGCCGGGACCAGTACCGATAGCTGTCAAAGAGTAGAGTGGGGATGACAGTGACATGCTAGTTACCTTTTCCATCTTAGTCGATAGCCTGGCCTCGATCTAGCTGCCTCCACTCCCAACGTGCCAACCCATTGCTCACCACCATCGGTGAACGTGAACTCTAATGTGGACTGAAAAGGGCTTTCCATCAAGAGCGTATAGGAATGAAGGAATCGCCTCTAACGGGGGAATTAACCTAGTCGAAGCTTAGTAGGAAACTGAGTTTAAATCGACGATCTCCGAGAGTTCATGGCTCGAAGCTCATGTGATCAGCCGTTTTCAGGGTACCGAGTAATATTAGATAATTTCGATGTGGTCTGTCGCACTGTTGTTGAGGGTAGGACATGCCCCATAAAGGTATGGTTTTATTGCCCTGAGCCTGTGGAACCCTGAGCAAGCTGCTCAAATTACACAGGTGACCGGAGCCGAGGCTGAGGTGGGATTATGTGCGGGTACGGAGTAGCCTATATCGCCATAATAATCTCCATGAAATGCTAACTAGTTAGTATCGGGGAAAATAACAAACACAATATTAACATTCTGGCTACATAGTAACCACCGTGGAGCAAATGCGAGGACATCTCACCTTATCGCCCTCGGGATAACTCCATTTGCACTCTGAGACACCATCAACAATTTTCTGCTGTTTGCTAGACACCACACCAGTGAAACCGCGAACGGGGTCATAGTCCCGAAGAAGCTGAACAAAAATAAAAAACAAAAACTACGCTCCGCTAGGCTTACATCGATCGCGGCTTTTACCGGCTTGTTGGCCGCCTTGGCTATCTCCAGGTTCCTCACAACCGCTTCTGGCAGCCCCCTGAAATAGACAATCAGATTCACCACAACAGGGCGCATTGGTGAAACGCTAGAGCCATCATACTTACGATGCGGAATGGTTATTGGCCTGTAGCTGCGACATGGTAGGAAGCTGAGATGGCTCACAACGTAACATTAGCATCTTTCCAGAGGGAAGAAACCTAACACAGCTCCTTTTGACCGAACCGTGTAATTACCTACAGGCTTACCGCACCAACCTGTAATATGTGACGGTCAGTCTTTGCCTGTTGTCCGTCAGAGACGCTCCTTCCTGGATGCGTCTAGTGTATTGGCATTTGGAGATGTAAAGGCCATCGTAACGCACGCCACTGCGATACTTACACAGCTGACGACCTTCAATGGGATCTCGACTCTCTGAAAGAGACACCATTATCATACCGCTCCTTCCTCGAGTCCCACTAGAGTATCGCATCCACACTGAGCTCTGGCGAGAGGCAGAATAAAAGGCCGAGCATACTGTGCTGACACGCTCCAGAGAAGGGATATCTAGGAACCTGTCGACACAGCTCGGAGATGGAATTGCCTTAACAATCTCTAGACGACCGATGACAAGCCGAAAACAGCGGAGACGCCGACGCGAGGGCATGCCGAAGATTGCACCGCAATAAGCAAGATACTCCTTGAGAAAGTACAGGCAAGCAGAGCATGGGAGATTAGCTCGGTTATGTCCTTACGATAATGGTCCTTGCAGCATCTCAAATGGAAGGTCAAGGATACTGTTGATTCTTGGAGCCAAGAAAGAGAGGCTCCTGATACCCCCGACCACTGGGGCACCCGAGGAACTGCGAACTCGAATGATCTGAGGCTGCAACCTGAAGAAAAGTAACTCGACTCCGCGTGCATTTTACAAAGGGGCAAATAACAAAATTGCGAAACGAATAGCACTAATAAAAGGAAATAAAAGAGAGGACTATTTCATATTGTAGGCTTACGACGGCGCGCTGTGGTAATAGCGGGAGGAGGAGCCGATGCTCTCGTCCTCTTCCTCGTCATCATCCTCATCATCATCTCCGCCGTTTCCCCTGTAAGCGTTCGCACCATTTTTCATTGATGACATGCTCTTTGCTTAAGATGGTCAGAAATGAGGGTAGCCGATCATGAAAGATCAACTGATACCAACCACTTTCGTTGAGTTTGCCGCAGCCGCTTGAACACTTGGGCCGTTGTTGCTATCGTTGCGACGTGAATTATACCAGGGACTCGGACTATGTAACACATTCAATGATCACATATAGCATATTGCTGATCGCGCGCAATGTGACAGACTCTTCGTGCACTCAATACATACCTATAAACAAGAGGCAAAATGACCTAAGTATGGCCTCCCAGTGTACTTATACCTATAACATAAAGTAAATACAATATCAAATGACACACATGATAGGAATACGACACTATATACAAGAACGCCTACAAGCACGTCTAGTAGTAGCCTTGCGTCGATCTACCTTTACCTTAGGTCGATTCAAACTTTTCAGTGGTACAAATTCCTAACACTGCTATGCGACGTATTCCCATAAACTAATGGGTACGATGACCCAGTATAGACCCAAAATCAGAAAGGCGTGGACTGGAATCACTAGGGATCAAGCTATTCGCCTCTGGTCTGAATAGGTTTTGGGGAACTTTTCACATGGAGGATGCCTGCCTCTAGGGAATCATCCACAACACAAGCAACTGATTGAATGTAGGACGTGCAGATCACAATGGATTCGCAATTCTGCGGATTGTCAACACAACTCAAAGTAATCACTCACGTCTGTGCATAATGGTAAAACTGGTAAGTGTTGGTTGCTCTATTGGTAGCTCCAACGATGAACAGCGTTGTCGTAGAAAGAACAGCTTACAACACCTCCTGTCTTGGACACCGAGGTGATGCCGTATGCCATACTCTCGTGACCGGTGTACCTGAGGGAACCGCAAGAGCTACACTTCAAAGAAAACCGAGACGTCTCAAGCATTCAGATAATTCGAGTGGGTATGGAGAATGCATCTTGTGACACACTGGATCCTTTAAGCTAGGAATACGTTCTCTAGACCATATACTTCAAGATTTTTATACCGTTGTTGTCAAGGCAGCGAAAAGCAAACAGTGGCGGACGGATTAAGATCCCGCCACACCGTGAGTTTCAGCGAGCAGTAACTTGCCACTAAACATTATCTCTACCGTGGGAGGTTATTTGCTGTAGAGAAGCCTTCAAGATAGTAGTTCGCGAATCGGTAGTCGGCCAACTTACTCCCCAATTCTCTCTGCCTCCCTTCCATGCAGTAAGTCATCCAAGCGCCAGACTTCACAGCCACCATAACACCCTGCTATCAAGAGGTCCTTGCCCGTAATAGACCGCTTCATTCGCCACACGCCACCAATCTACAGCGTTGAGGAAACGCAAGATACCGCAAGATGAGCAAGATATCATTACCGCAGCTTGGCGAACAACACACTGCATTGAGCTAGTATCGCAGGTTTGATCAGCAACACCATAACGTAAATCCCAAACTCTCACCTAACAACAAATGACAGTAAAACCTGCAACTAGTAGCAACTTCAAAATTTCAATCCTGTAACTTCTTCCGGGGTGCTGCTCACGTGGCTCCGAAACTTAGCTCTTATGCCGCTGACAAGCCGCACCTAGGAATCAACGGCGCGTTCTTACGTTTTCATCGTAGCTGCCTGTCAGTAATCGACGACCATCATCAACGAACAGGTATGCTGTTATACCAGCTTCGTGCTCGCGACGATCCAACACAATCTGAAATTACCAGAGTGTAAATGGAAGGATTCATGAGACCATTTACTTGCAACAACGGTATTAATTACAGTGGCCGAATACAAGTGAGAAAAGAGAAGATACTAAGGGGAATAAAAAAGGAAGAAAAATTACCAAAGTAGGTGAAAAAGGAAAAAGGAGGAAACTACTGAGGGAAACTGAAAAGGGAAAAGGGGAAAAGACAAGGAATACTTAGGACAATAAGAAATGAAAAGAATGCAAAAATAATAAAAAATTTATACAATAGAAGATATCAACACACAGTGCGTTGCCCCCCTCACCGGTGCATCTGTGTTAGGGGTTCTAACATCCCAAAGCTTCATCCTGCAATCGTCTCCTCCAGTAGCAAGAACACTCTCATCAGGAGAGAGACAACCTGGGAACAGCAAACTGGGAAACAACCACATTGCGTTTCGTGGAGGAGCATGCTGGCAGGCTCGGAAGATACAGCCACAAGCAATTCCCTAACAAAACAAGCTTAGTGTGCCTCGGTGGAACTAAGACGAGACAATTTCTCACAAAGAGGCTGCCAATACTATCTGAGTATATCAAGGTATACTAAAAAGATTTTTACGGTTTGCCCAAGAAAAATGCTGACCGTGCTACGGAGACGATGTCCTGAAACCGAAGCTGAACGGTTCTGCATTTTACGATCAAAAAGCACGTAATGAAGGTCGGCCAGCTCCTTACATGTCCATGATTCCATCTTGGGATCGTGAGCTTGCCATGAGCTCACGACCTCCCCTCTGACACCATCCACCAAGGCAACTTCGCCTCCAGTCGCTAAAGTCGCTATGCGACGGCCCCCTAAGGAAGAGCAACTCGCAATGCATTTCATCGTACACATGGGGCTCCTTAGCGGAAGCCCTCGGAGTTATACGATCATAAATAACTTATAATATAGCCTGGAAGTATGAGGAGAAAGAACACGAGTAGATCTTGGGAATCAGATTGCTGGCAGAGATCAAACTTGAACCGTCGGTAACCATCAGACCAAAGATTCTATACGCTGACGGTTCGCTTCCGCCTCCGTAGAAACTGGGTGAGTACGCTTCTCTCAGCAGTTCGACTATGCAGCCCGTTTTACTTTTCGAAGCGTCCAATCCTATAGCAACTCCCTTGGCCCCCTCCTCATGGAATACAGGCAATCTTGACGTACAGTCGATTTTCCGACCATCTTCAGAGACCGTAAAACTAGATAAGAAAAACGGCTCGTACGCGCTCAGGTGCATGCTATCGCCTACAACTCAAGGCCTCCCTCAGCGGTGCAGGCAACTAACGTATCTTCTCCGGTCCACCGAAGGTCAAGTATCTTAGCTTGATGTATGCACCTCGTACCCAGGCACTATAACCTACCCCGGTGCAATCCTCTCCGGTCATTTCAGACAGCACACTGCCGTCTCCAGCGTCCAAAATCACAAGGCCCCCTTCGCGGACGCCTGTAGCCTCATCAAATTCGTACATACCTGGAGGGCAACTCTTTTTAAGAACATTGTACGGTAGTGCGAGGACATCCCTGTCAAACCCCACAATAGCATGTGAATCTTAATGCCATCGCTCATGCAACGCTAACCGTTTTCTCACTTCTAGGTTGCTATTATATCTTCACAATACTCTACAGCGCATTCGCGTTTGTTGGGCAAGTCGATTAGAATCGAACATTTCACGTAAGAGTGATCAAAGTGAACCTTGATATAGCTATTAGACGAGAGGAATCGATTGGTATAATGGAATTCATGTAGTAGTGCGCAGATTTGATACATTGCCGAAAGCAAGCAAGTCGTTACCTACCAATCGCTAGTCGTCGCTGATCATCTAAATCAGCTTCCACTACATCAGGATGGAATGGCGCTGTCCATTTCCAACGAAATGAGGATGATTCGATAGGCATTAAGAAACACGACAACTTAAATACGACAACTATATGGCTGAGCGTAATCCTGGTACATCGCGGACGCCGAGTTCATGATAATATCACTGTTAATATTGCTAACATTGACCGTTGATCGTTGACAATATAATTGTCAACTTTAAAAGTAGCGCGAGACGAATATAATTCTAATAGACTGCAGGAAGTATCCAACCAGATTTTGCAGCAACGTACATACCACAACTCCAATCTTAGGAGATACATTCAACGATTCCCGTAGCTCTTGCTGAGACCCGCCCTTGGCGAGGCCGCCGATTCTGTCACGTCTCGGGAAATAGTTCGTATTCACGTGACGAGGCTACTCGTCCCATTCCCAATAGTGCTTCGTGAATACACAAAATACAATTGTTGATAGTTGATATATTGTTATCATATAATACTAATACATTGGTAATGTCCAATGTCATTGTTAAGGTTGCGGATGTACCAGAAATGAAGTAAAAAACGGTTTGAAAACTCAACCTGTGACGTACTTCAACGAAACAACAGTCTTACGAGGGTATATACACAAAAATACTATGGTGAAGTGCAGCGGATGGGGAATAGAGATAGATACTCAACCCAACAGGATAGGCTCTGAGAGCAGCTTATCCAATGCTTTATATACTTAGTATCGGTTCACATGAGTGATACATGAAACCGTTCATGCAAAGATATGCACTAAGATACTTATCACAATATTCAGCGTGCGCAGGCAGGAGGGAGTATCCTCCAGAAGAAGCTATGGCATAGCTCCTTCACCATAGCTGCTATGCCGGTGACACCAAACGCGCGCTTCGGGTTGCACGTATGGTTACGCTTTTTGGTAGCCGACCACTGGCTGGAAATGTTATCCGGATATCTTTATGATATAACTGCAACTACATCGGGTATAAACAAGTCGAAGCATCCGAGCCAAGCGTACGAGTGACTGTTTAATATATTATAATATTTTATTAAAATGAATCAACTAAACAGTAAAATTCAATCAGTAAAATTTAATCGAGCACAGTGTGGACTTCATTACCGAACTCCACTGGCGTAGCCTCCACGCCGTTCTCGCAATAGAAGTGGGAGCGATGACAACTGGGAGAGTCAGCTGGGCGAACGGCAGCACAGTTGCCGACTCGACTATCTCGGCAATGCCGAGATCCACACAAAAAGCAAGGTCCACAAAAGCATGTGTGTATGCTAGTCAGGTTGCATGACCCGGGGCCCGGGCACACAGGTGTCATAATATCGGTAATATAGGAGAATAACATATCGGCCAGAACAGTTTCCTACTCCGGTCTGAAAGTCCCATGCCAGATGCCGTGATGAGTGACGCGATGCGTGACGTGACCGGCGGTTCTGGTTCCCTCTTTGAAGGCACTTCCACTTCTGCTCCATTGGATTCGTGCCTGCCAAATTTCAACCGTTGCACATGGGCCCGCGCCTGTTATATTGTAGCGTCGCTTTTCGGTTACATGCCTCAGAGAGTATCTGGAACCTCCCAGCTCGACCATCTAGGGAACAGTTACGGCCTTGGGATGTGTGCACGCATGCACCGAAGCCACTTGACGTGGCTCAAGGGCAAAAATACCGGGAAGTTTTCAACCTCAGTTTGAGGAGCAACTTTGGCAACATTTACCGTAGGGCATCAGCATACTTCCGCCACTTACACTGTACAAATGGGGTTAACTCGCTTTTAAAATGTAGACTAATACTGGAGAGGAAGAATGGATGGGGCACCCATCCATTTCAAGTACTGGGAGGAAGGGGAATAGACATTCAAAAAGTATCATATTAAGCATAATCTTTTTTCCAACCTATGTCGTTCATTATCTTCACATCCTGGGTTGTCGGGTCAGTGATCGGCATGCGAGACCTCGAGAAATTTCCGGTGGATAATAACCTCCCCGTCAACGACCCGCTATACAAGAAGCAGCTGCCTTACCTCCAAGCCATTGGTGTCCCAGATGCGTGGAAGCGCTTAGTATCAACTCCAGTTAAGAGGGAGAAGGTTACCGTAGCTGTCATCGACAGCGGTGTGCAGTCGGACCATCCCGACTTGGTTGCCAATGTTATCAAAGGCTATAATGTTATTGACCATAACGATGATACCCATGATAGGAATGGGCACGGCACTAAGATGGCCGGTGTTCTCGGTGCCACTCTTAACAACTCTATCGGTTTAGCAGGTGTGATAGATCTTGTAAAAATCATGCCAATTTTCGATGGCAAACCTGTTCTATCTACAGCGACGACTGATGCCGTGGATTACGTCATCCGCAACAGGAAAGAGTTCAACATCAAGATCATACTGATGGCAACTACGTTTGAAAGAGAGGATAAGGCGCTCACTGATAAAGTAAAAGAGGCTACTGAAGCAGGAGTTCTGATAGTAGTCCCTGCTGGCAATGACGGGGAGAATATCAGCGTTCGGAAACGTTACCCGTGCGCTTTTACTGAGAAGCTTAAGGGAGTGCTGTGCGTTGCTGCCACCGAGAAAGCCGAGGCGAAACTTATGAAGGAGTCGAACTTCGGAAATTACGTCGATATTGCTGCTCCGGGTCGCGATATTATCGCCACAGGTAAGAATAGCGAGTATACATCGGTGTATGGTACTTCCCCAGCATCAGCCATTCTTGCTGGTGTGGCTGCGATGCTCTACAGTCTCGTTCCCAATCTAGCTCCTGGTGACGTTAAGAAGATACTTAAGGATACTGCCAAGGTGCGTGTGAAGGATTCAAGTGGAAAGATAACTTTCCCCTTTGGACGTGTTGACGCTGGCCAGGCTGTAGCAAAGTTGATCCCCGGTTAGGAATATTATATCATCCCACATCATAAGTTAAAGCCTGCATTTTACTAAATGGTTTCCCACTTTTTTGCACAGAAAAAAACCGTGGTCTCTGTGACGGCTGTGAAACATGGCAAGGTGTTGTAGCTGCTTCTGAAGATACGGTCATATGCCCTTTTCACATTTCCCTGCTTACGAAGGCATGCTTTCACGCGTGATGCACTAACAAGTTTACTACACTTTGCGAATTTCGCTCCACTGGAGCGAAAGCCTGGCAGGCTTTTTCATAGTCATCTGGCGGTTCGTGTTATCTTAATATCACAAGCACACCTTGTACTGGAAAAAAAGATATACCGGCGGGTTCTCGGACCACTCACCAACGGCAGGGCGGTAAACGAAACGTCCATCTCTAGTGAGCCACGTTGCGGATACCAGCCAAATACGATATACATTCACATTGTTAGAAAGCTTGTCATCAGCGAAGATAGAATCTCACTTCGGCGATATGACCAAACCAAATGCGATACAATCCATAGGATGAAGAAAGTCTACCGAAACCACTGAGTGTCCAAACTTGACACAACAGGTACATGATCACACACTTCTCAGTTAACATGTATTCCACTCAACGTAACCGCCGTCCTGAATCACTTCCCTCCAATAGACGCCTCAGTGCATTCTCCTCCCCTTGTAGCCTATCGCTCAATCTAATCAAGTGCATACTCGTCAACTCGTCAATTTCGGCATTACGCGTATCCCAACTTGATCATTTCAACTTCCCCTCTGCCATTCACTGCAACCCACAGCTGACGTTGAGTTGGATTACTTACCAAACTGGTACACCCTCCCTTCATTCCCATCGTCACCACTGGCACGTGTGGCCCCGACTTGGAGAGGTCGTAAAATACAACACCACCAGCATCGCCGGCAACAATAGCAGCGCCAAGAATAGCCGGGCGACTTCGAGACCAACTCAATGCGGTGATCGATATGTTGCTGCCTTCAGTTGCTCCGTCAATGGTAGGCCAAAGGCTCAGTACAGCTGTGCCGACCAGACCCTGCAAGAGACCGCTATGTGTCAGACATAAGCATATTCTACACTAGGATGGAATGAAGAACAATTAATCTGCCCCAAATCACCAAGTACGTACAAATCAGTACCAGCGACTCGCTGGCAGCGAGCGCTAGTTAGTAGTATTGTGATTATACAAAGTAAACTGGCTCTACTATGTGTTCCAAGCCTTATAAGGAACACTTACTGGTCGATACATTCCTCAGTATGACGAGCTGTAAATATAAGGGTAACTTCCGTACTCCGAGAAGCATCGCATTGGTGTTACGTTAAACAGCATAACTTTCCCATCAGCTCCTCCTGTTGCATATGCCCGTGGAATGAACGGTGAGAAGTGGATAGCAGTAACAGCAGTAGATGGTGTGTGGCCTTGGCATGATGATGATTTACTTGGGGAAGGATATATTAGTGAGATTGCCGGCTGTGAACTAAACAAACCCAGAACTGCCAAGCTAACAAATTTGAATACGATGTAATGTGTAGAATGAACGCTTAATAATAGTTGATGCTAACAGCAAACAGTCTTCGCCGAGTGCTAGATTACAGAGATTAGAGGGTCATCCAGCGTCATGCGGATATGCTGAAACTATGTAGGATCTTAAAATAGCGATATTAATATAAGTATATA
>JAAPAO010000095.1:0-80004 GCA_013115145.1 Perkinsus chesapeaki
CACGTTAAGTTGAATACCGTCGTAAATAGCTTAGTTCATAAACCGCAGCGTGGGTCCAAAGACATGTGTGCTTTATCGAGTGGAGTATCGGAACATGTATCATATGTTAATCGTACTAATACTGCTCGTTCGCTTCTAAGGACTTGTGCGTACCGAGATCCTTGCATATTCCCATATAACCACTTAACAAGTAACGCAAGAATGCAAATAGTCGGTTTAGGAAGCGTTTTCTAGAGGGGACATGCTTTCTTTCATCCACCACCACATGAAGTCCATGCCGAGGAATAAATCTTGTCCTGCTCGGACCTCGTTAACTCGACGTACGACTCCGGGCCATTTGTCAGAGAAATCGTGACCACTTATGATTCCGCCTACATAAGAGAGCTCACCCAATGGGTTTGTGTAAAACGATCACCTTCTCTCAGTTTAGGTAACCACAGCTCTATATCCTCTCGAACACAATCATACTCGTGACAACCATCAATGAACACCTAATGAATCACTACATCAATCCGAGATACACGGAGGACCACGAACTCGTTGAGCTTACGAAGTCGACACTCCCATCAGGGAATACTTTACTAGCTTCATGGCTCGTAGTCGCCCATAGCTTGGCTCTCTCACCGTACTTCTCATACCGCTCTAGAGTCTGCTCATAGACCATAGCGGGGTCTAGATGTGCAAGCTCTGGAGGGAATGTGCCTGAAGCTTTTCAAGCTCGATGCCTTTCAATTCTCCCTCCTTGTTTCCCACCATCATCGCCATAGTATGGATCGATACCGATGAGCGTAATGTTGGGTAAGGCAGCGAGCACGAAGTCGCTGAAGTGACCGGAGAAGACGCCAACTTCGACAACAGCCAAGTTTGGCCCACGACTATGAGACATTTCCTCCAAGAGGGCGATTGCCTGCTACGCGTGTGATGTAAAGCCAGCCACTTCAGTGCTACTGTGTCCCAGCGCATTCCCAAATCTCGTCTGAAGTGATAAAACGGTAAATCTTGTGTGAGATTTCTGGCCATCTCTGCGCTGTACATCCACATAAAGTGGTTCGTAGACCAGACCATATGCCGGATGTGATCAGCTGTTTCTCGAGTGATGCGTTCTGTGTCCGATATAACCTTACACGTGCGGAAATGAGGCTCAGCAGATCGCCTTGCCACCATACTCCTTGTACCTTATATGGATCTGGTGTGAGGTTGCCAAGGTAAGCTTCGAATGTTTGACGAAGGTTGTTGATGTACATTCCAGCAGGAGTTTCACCATATCCTTCAAAGATTCGAAGTGCTGGCGTACCGACGTGTTTGCGAAGCCTAATTAAAACGCTGAGAGAAAATAAGAAAATAAGAAAATAAGAAAATAAGGGTCAGCCAATAGGTGAATTATTCACCGTGAATGAGCAGCCATCTGGTTCTATATTCTGGAGGCTCAGGGTCGCCACCGAGAAGATGATTTCGGGATGCATCAAGGAGCTACTAGGAAACTGCATTGGGAGAAGTCCGATAAGAAGCTACTTATCAGCATCACCCACGCGGAAGGAAACCGGTTTAGGAATGATTCATTCTTCTCATAAGCTTACACTTCAACATCGGGGCAATCTTGGGGACTGGAATCTTCCATTCCATCTAAGCACTGTACAACGTAGCTATAACCAGCTTGAAGTGTATCAAAGGCAAGCTCATTGAGCAGTTTACAGGCGACCATTGGTACTCCATCGAAAGTGCCTGATGATTTAATGGACAGCGCAACTATCATCGTTGTCAGACAGCGGCGCATCCTGCCCATCCGTGTACAGAGGTTGTTCTGGTATCAAACAGTTCTATACTGGATAGGAAGGTTTATTCTCTCTTAAACCCAAGCAACTAAACTATCGTACGGGGCGACTCGGTCTAATGTATTGAACTAACTTACTGCATGTTATTTGAGTCTCATTAACATACTGGAAACTGTCCTTCAGCAAAGGAGCATTTAACAGCTCCGACACACGATCCACACACTGCGGAAGCTCTGGTCCAGAACAGGATTCTTCAGAGTGCGCACCGAAAACATAGAGAGCTAATAGTGACAAGACGAATGAACGGGCGCTGGACATTTCAATAGGACTTAACCTATTCAAATGAGCTCGAGCTGGAAGAAGGGAACAACGCGAACGATCAATTTGATGGTGCTGCTTTGACGGACTTACCGACGCCGAACGATACCTTGGAAAATGCGGGGTGTTAATTAACAACAAGTCAGCAGCAACCGTGAATGAAACACTAGAATTAAAGAAGTATCATGATTAGGCAGCCGCTGCATCGTTCTTCTTGGCATCAACGCCAATAGCTTCGGTGATGCTGCTGTAGCCATCCCTCCGAAGTAACTCTATTAGCCCATTATGGATATCCCGGAATATCCAAGGCCCTTCATATATCATACCAGTGTAGATCTGATGGAGCATGATAATAATAGCATGAGCGATGCCGAGGCTCTTACCTGCACTAATGAAGCCCCACTTCTTATCAGCTTGTAGGCATCATCGGCTGTGAACACGCCACCACACCCTATTATGGGCACCTATAAGGGAACGAGTCACTTCCTCAAATTCCCTGTTTGTCAGCACCTTCCCCTCAGTTTCCTTGTATACATGCCGCACTAAACTGATAGCTCGTTTACGTATTGGCCTACCACTAATGCCACCTTTTTGATGGTGCATACTGTCACCAATAGACCTTCAATCGAAAGTATCTTACGTCTCGAGGGATCTAGGGTTACTTATCAAGGCCCAGGTCATCGCCTCTATCGGGCACTGTGTTCGTCATCACAAACCCATCCACGCCAAGTTCTAAGGCTTTCTTCACTAATGCAGAAACACCTTTATAATACCTATGGAGAGATAACCAACAAGCCAGCAGCAACAGCATCTCAATATAATAGGATCGATACCAACGCGTTAGCGGCGGAGGCGATGGCCTTCGCGGCGTATCCTTACTTATCATCTGCGTCGGCTGGAGGAGGGCTCAGCTTCACTAGTATGGCTTTGTCGGGACAGTCATCCCGTCTCCTAGCTATCAAAGCTTTAAGCAAGGCTTCGAGGGCCTACCACTCCACATGAGGACCAGTCGGTCGCTGTCCAAGTGTGATCTCTACCTGCAAGTCTTCGAATGTCTTTCCTTCCGCTGTATTCGGGCAGCTTATATTGACGTTGATGTAGGCAGCATAAGGCGACACCTCATCGAACGTGGCTACCATATCAGCTACTGCCGCTTCATTCTCGATATTTGGCGCTGACAACGACAGCAGCATGCCTGGCATAGCAGGTGAACTAGGATGATGACCCTTACATGGAGTCTTAGTGATGTTCACTCCTATTGGGGTTCCTCCACCATTCACCAGCCTATTGAATTTACCCAACTTCTCACCCATCGCTGCGGCCCCTCTGAGGAAACCAATGATACAATAGGAACGACCAAGCCATCACAGAGTTGAAGTACCGCCACCAAAGACCAAGCAGCTTACTTATTATTGAGGCCCATACGATTGATGATGCCCTGGTCTCTGGTTAGACGGAACAGACGAGGGCGTGGATTGCCCGGCCAAGGCTCCTTCGATACCGAACCGATCTGTCTAGAACTGCTACTAGTATTGCTGTGAGGTACCGCTTACCTCAGCAAAACCGTTTCCCAAAAAGTCCGAAGAGAACAAGTGAAGGAGGTCACCATTCTTGTCAAAACCAGCAGCGATGCCCTGAGGTGAGTCCCCTGGAAGCATTAAAGCTATTAAGACCTACCACTGGTCGAGGGAACTCAACTCCAAAAAGGCACTGTCTCAGAGGGTCGGTGCTGTCTGATCCCACAGGAGCTTCCGCGATAGCAGGCTTTCGGGTATCACCATCCAGTAGCAGTGTTCCGAGCCGTTCTATCATTCGTTCTCGATATACCTTGAAGAAGAGGCGTGAACAGCACTGCCGCCGCCCTCCTCTTCATCTGCAGAGTCCTTTGGAATCGCATAAGTCAACCCATGAGTGCCGGGTTGGTGATGCTATCACAGCAGCAGCAGCTGGACGGTGATATAACATATGGTGGTGAAGAAGGATAGGACGTGTAATGTCGAATAGCTTATAACAATGGCATTAGGGATATTAGTATAAGAACCGGATAAATGCACAAATCGGCATGCTCAGCAGCAGCCGCCGCCAAGGGACTGTATTTAGTTCCTGTACATCGGCAATAATTATACAACGGCTTCTCCTGCTGCCGTATTATACTATATAATAATACAGTTATTAGGTTCATTATTATTATAATTGTATTACACTCTGTACCGTATAATGAGTACATCCATCGGCTACTTTCCGAACAGTAACTTCCAAGATACTACCGACCTTACATTAAAGCAATGCCACCATCGATTCACGAAGAACACAATCCTTCCAAATACAGCTCCACTGGCTACAGCTATACCATGCGCCACTTCAGGGTCACTAGCAGTGAGCGGGAAGAGTACAGGTCTAAGTCCACAGCCGCATCATCGCCTCTACCATTTGCCTTCCCCCCTTTACTACACTAATATCTGTTTATATATCCTAGTACCCCAGCACACCCTCGGTGATGGGCTGCGGCTGCTGTCAGAAGCAGCAGCAGCCTTATGCATATCCCCAAGCACCTTGACCTCGCGAGCTGCTAATACGTAATAAGCCGCTGCGCCAGTGAGCGCTGTGAACCCAACAACGTTACGGATTCTGTTACGGAGTGTCTGAATCGACATTACAGAAATCCAAGGCCCCTCCTCTCAGTCGGCTGTCGAATTAAGCACTTTAACGCAAGTCTTTAACCATCTAAGAGTGTTAACAGAATTATACCAGGGCTGCTACTGATGCTGCTATTGTTGTCGTTGTTGTCTTTGTCGCCATCATCACCATAAACAACTTCGTACTGTCAATAAGGAATGATGATGTAGTACAATTATAATGATACATTAAACATGAAGATGGCGGCGCAGGTGAAGGAAAATAGTAAGGATTGATGAAGGTAGACACCATTAATAGGGAGTAAGACTGGCACAGGATGACAACTAGGATGACGGCGAACTACTATTTACAACAACCAGTAGTGATCGCATTACAGACTTTGCCGAAATGATCCTTCCTCCTTCATCCCCATATCCTCATGTACACTCGGGATCGGCAGCTTCACCTCCTCCCGGCCCCCAGCCGATGTTGCCGAAGTTGAAGTGTTACACTCATCTGCTGCTGCATTGCCTCCGCCACTAGTATCACTACTCTCCAAACCACCGCTGCAGCTATACACGCTCCAATCCGCCTTGGCTTCATCCACAAACTCATGAGACAGTTCCACAATAGACCTTCGCTCCGCTTCGCTCAATCCCGATCGAGAAACATCTATCTCCTGTGGCGGTGGAGACATCATATCCGGGCTACCTATCTCTCCATAAATGTCGAGGGTTGCCCGACAGATCGTTGGCCCCTCTGTGCCGTGGAAATAAACGAATAGCTGCCAAACTCTGTCATTGACAGCAATAAAGTGATGTCGAACTTTACAGTTCTTCCTGCCTTTCACCATCGCCACCAGCCTAGAGTTGTCTATTGGCCCTGGATCATCTGACGTATCAGCCAAGCTAGGTCCATCCAAATAAGACTTCTTAATATAACTCTTCCATCTATTAACCCAAACCGCATCAACCATACACCAGTACTCCCCATCCCCTATCTCCTTCGTATCATACTTCGTCACTAACCGCTGCTCCTCCGCCCTTCTATTAAGATACGCCCTAACATAGGCGCTGCATTTCCCACAAGGCTCCAAGGTGCTCAGCAACGGCCCTCCTCCATATAGTGTCTTAAACCTCTTACCAAACTCCAACGGTATCCTAATATATCTTTCCTCTGCATCCTCCTTATCAACTTCCGTTACACATTTATGTGGGCACACCATAGTGTAGGTGCTAATGGGCCCGGGATGACTCATATAACGCAATTTCACCGACCATTGCCTCGGTACGTACACCATCGGTGCTGGTGTGTCCCCAGGCAGTCGGCCAGCCTGCACTGCACTCTGGAGCTCCGCTACTATATTGACTCTGGATGGACTGGCCACCTTCTGATAAAACAGAACATATGCTTCCAAACTGGCAACATATGCTGAATCAACCTTCGTCACTTTAGCATCATCATACTCCATCCATTCGTTGGTCTCCTCATGACGGCAATAGGCCACATAATGACCCGAGCCCACCGAGCCCATATGCCTTATCAGCCCTATTAGGCGATACGTTGTGGTTTGGTTACCAACTCCTCCAACTATCTCGCTTCTATTAGCCACAGCTGATGCCGAGTCCATGTGCATAAACTGCGCAATGTTCAGCTCCTCATCAACAGGGAACGTGACCGCCCTAGAGTTCTTCTGGCCAAACCAGCCATCATCATATCGGAACCGATTGAGATGGAGCACCAGAGTCTCCGGTGTCGAATAGAATCGTATGAATTTTCTGCCGTCACATTTCTTCTTACAACAATCACAATGGTACTGCTCGCTGCCACTGAGCTCCTCATCTTGACAGAATGTCGCCAAACAATCATATAACGATATTTTGGCATCACCAAGATAGGCCCTGGCAGAGCTCATCCAACCCCATATCCCCCCGCACACCTTCGTTGACGGGTTCGTGCCCAGCGACCCGCCAGATATCTTACTGAAATCCACCGGGGCGCTCGGTATCGGCAATGAGACATCATAAGCAGGTTCGATTGTAGTACTAGTGTTATTACAGTGCAAGCATCTTACAGTGCTTATAAGCCTCCCAAGAAAGGTCTCGCTAACAGGGCTGGACCAAGCGGTCTCTTCGGCCAGTTTCTCAACAGAAGGCGGTGGGCTATGATTAGCAGTGCTCGATTGATCACTAAATTCCGACCCCGCCGCAGCCTCCGATGCCACGCTAGAATACGCGTTTGGCGAGGGCAACTCTTCTGGCATGTGCACCGAAAGATATGCTTCCGGATACTTAGGGACTTTCCGTCGAAGCTCCTCGTCCATAGCGTCCAACACGCATCGGAGGAACTCCTGGGTGTCTTGCTGATGATAGCCTTGAAACATCGGGTTCAACGCCTGCACAGCCTTCAGCATCGCTTCTGGGTTGTAGGCATCAGATGACGGCACCGCCCCCTCCGGAGAATCATTACTTCCCCATTGTTCCTCCATAATAGTTCGACAGGCCTCCACCAGCTGCCTCGCTGGTGATAAGGTTTGACCATGGCTGACCTTGGGTGGCGGCATGTTCCTTAGAGCCTTCTGGAAGGGCCCAGTATGAACTAGACATTGCAGAGCTGCGTTCATAAAGCAGGTATTACCCAGATTAAAGAAACCTCTAGTAGCCCTCATTCCCCCCGTAGCACTTGTACCAGTTGTAACACTCCTACTGACAGCCCCGCCTTCTAGTGGTGGTGGGGGGGCAGCAGCAAAGTCAACTTGCGGTGCTGGTCGAGCAACGGTACTCCTCCCTCCATTGAGAGAGCCAGGCTGTTGATGATGATGTTGTTGGTGTACTTCAGAATCCTGGTGATCTCGTGATGATGATAATGATGATATTGACATTACAAAAAACAGCCACTGAAAAGCCCGCCCAAGTTGCCCCAAAATAACCACGTTCCTTATTATGCATTTTACACCCACACTTGACCGAGGTAGGTCACCCTGCCATCAAGTGTATACCTCAGGCCATACGCTCCTCTAGCACCACTACCACGATACCGCGCAAAATCACAGTATTACCGCGCGCCACGAAATTACGCGCTCGCCCAGTTATGTATAATGGCCCGGGGATCGTGGTTGACAACTACTCAACAAGACGGTTTGAGTGAAACGTGGGGGGACATCAGAAACGATGGCAGGCTGATGATAATTAAGCCTCATGATAGAAGCGAGGTTTCTTAATAACACCAAATAGAGGCGGACGCTCAGATCTCTCGAAGCCTTCCACGACATCTCCCTCCTCTAGGTCGTCATACTCCTCGAATAGGATACCTGTCACACGCTGGCAGCAGGGGTGAGCAGTTTCAGTAACTTACCGGCTTCCTGACCCTTAGGCACTTGCTTGACAGTCATTCTATCAACTGTTATGCTACGCAATTTCAACTGGCAAGGGCAATACTGGACACTATCACCAACAGAGACTTACTCCTTCCCTGACAACTTCAACTCGGGAAGAGTCTCCACCGACCTTCCTCAGTATGTTATAGCTTATCTTGTCCCCTGTAGTGGCCACACCATCTCGAAGGGTAGCTCTACCAATGGTCCGTGTTCCCTCACCCTTGATGAAGAATCTGTTCACTTAAAATGCGGTAAGTTCGGGTCTAAAACCTACGGCGCAGGTTTGCCCAGATTGAGCCGACACACGCGTGTGTAGACCTCTCGAGGACCATAATGGAAGTCATAGATATCCTCCACGTCTTGGAACAGCCTGAGTTGCATATCGTCCCGGCGGATGGCAAGGGCAGCACCATCTCACCTATATATGATTTCACTGTGGCGTAGGACCAGGTCAGCCGATCGCATCCGGTCCACTATGGCTTGCTTAGGAGGCTCTTGGAAGCTCAATATCTACGGACATAATAATTTGGCGAGTGATGCGATGAAGCTACAAATGAAGCTGTTTGTTTGGCAAAGTCGACATCATGGTCAGTGGGCTGTCCAACACTAGACGCTGCTATATAAAAGGATTGGGAGTGGGCATACCTGAAGGAAGCAGGTCAGCAGTGGAGGAGGAGGAGCAACGATGAGTGGTTAAAAAGAGCATCATCCACGTGTTCTACAAAGCCTAAGATCATATCTCAACACCGTGAGCGCTTTTTGACCTGCCGCAGTAATGACGACATGTGGAGTATGCAACTACCCCACTGCAGACACTTTTCCCTTACTCTTCAAGCCAGCTACGAAGGACCTTCAGTTGACCTTCTGATGCCGCCTTGAGTATGAGCCCAACCTGTCTGTCCGTACCCTCCACCATCCTCTGTATCTGTTCCTCGTCCCTGAATAACCAACACCAGCTCCCTCACACAGCTGTCCCAGCAGCAGCAGCAGCATTCAGCCCACTCGTTCTCCTTTAGGCCCATATAAGTATCCTTCTCTCTCCACTCATCTATCTTCTTCTGCATAGTCGGATCATTACGAGATAACACCTTCTTAATATGCCTGATCACTCCAACTTGCCGCCGCCCAACACTTCAGGCTCACTTCCCAGCAGCCCGTTCGCCTTGGTCTTGCGGTGTTGTGTGGAGCTCCTCCTGCATCCTAGCCAACCTCGCTGTCTTTGCTATCTCTTCAGCCACTCGCTGGTTCGGATGAGCTTGCCTAAGCATCACACTTACCCTTCGCCATGCCTATCCTCAAGCTCACAGTAAGTCTCCAGCACTGCCCACTATGCCGCCGTGCTTAGCACTAGTAATGGTCCAAACGACAGATACGTCAACAGCATCAGAAGGCACCGCTTCATCGAGATCGCCTAAGGAGTGGTAGCCATCATCAACGGTTTACCGGACCAACGCATTCTCGTTTTGCATTCCAACTAGCATCCTATCGTATCGCACGCCCTTCTTAGAGCCGAACTTGGATACTCTAATGTTATAGGAGCATTTCCCGTCTCAAAGTCAATCCGCACTCTGCTACGTATCGGATCAACTCCCTTCATGTGCCCGCCCGGGTCCACTGATGTGAATGTGTACCCCCACGAAAGATGGATGCTGCTGCTGACCTTCAGTAGGATATGTCTCCCTTCCTGCATGCCAGATAGTTCTCACTCGTCCAGCATGCTCCCCGATGGTTATCCAATCACCAACATGCAGCGCACCATCTCGCATCTAACCAAAATCACGACTCACCGCCGAACCACACAACCATGATAGCCTACCACTAGATTCAGAATTCTCCCTTGTCGATGATGTATCCTAGACTCCAAGATGAAGGCCTTCGCCGGCATACTCTGCCACACAACTGCCACCGACGCCGTACAAACTCCAGTGGACTTACCCTATCAAACTCAAGAGCAGTCTCATCCTTCTCATCGATGACCGATGCCTCCAGCAGCATGGCCTCCTCCAGGTCCACCAACCCCTCCTCCTTGGGCGCACATATCGGTATCACCTGACCAGAACACGGTTAAACCCTCATACAGCGCCGTGTCCAACTTACTTGTACGTTCCCTCCGAGGTTCTCACTGACAAGTCCTAGCTGCTCCCTAAGCTCCTTCTCCAACATTTGCACTCGATTATCTTCCGCCTGAGATTCATACAGTATGCGTACACAGAAGCTCCTCAATGGCCACCTTATCGATCTTAGAAATGGCCACGATGATCGGGCATCCGGCAACCCTGGCATGTTGGACTGCTTCGACAGTCTGCTGTCTAATACCATCATCTGCCGCCACCAGCAGAACCTGCCATCACCGCCTGCCCGGCCAGGGTTCCATTGGACTTGTCCTTACCACAATATCGGTGACATTAGCCCCTCTCTCCCGCATAGACGAGAAGGCTGCATGCCCTGGGGTATCGATGAAGGTGATCCTCTCGGCCGTAGCTGGCCCAACCATAGTGAATGCTCCGACCTAAGCCAAAGGGGGAGACTTTCTCGGGCCTTCCTGCGGTAGACAAAGACACTACTCTCTGAGTGATGCCGCCCGCCTCGCCAGCTGCAACGTTGCTCTTCCGTAGGGCATCCAAAAGTGTTGTCTTACCGTGGTCCTGGGAGGAGGCCATCAAAAAGGGCATTTGAGAGAGTGGTTCACTTACAACATGGCCCATTACTGTCACCACTGGTGGCCTAACACGCCCTTCAGCTCGTCGGAGATGTTGCTTTAGGCTTCGACGAGTAAGCTCTTGACCTACCAAAGACAACTGTAGACAACACTACTTACACTCTCGAATTGCGGCCTATCTGCCTCCCTACAGACTACCGAAAGGATACACCGGAGGACATTGTAAGAAATCCCAGAAGGAACATAACAAGTACGATACAGCGCGTTTAGCGCCGCCACTGTCAAGCTATCAAAGCTATCAAAGCAGGTAAAGCAGGCGTGCATTCACTTGGCGTGTATGACCGCCTACTTATAGCCTCCGCCATCTCATCGGGATACCTAGCACGAGGCAGCAGTAGGTAGTCATCTCTTAGTAGATCGGCAACATCTTCAACCTACCACCATACACCATCCATGTCCACCAACAATCTATATCCTTACCTCCTCTACAGGTACCCTTAGTAGTTCAGCCAGCTCAGCCTTGGAGTAGCCTTGGACATCTAGATCACCGCGGCCTCCAGTAGACCGTGTCCTCTTGTCATGGAACACAGACATGTCCAACACAAACCGCTGCCGCTGCTCCTGTCTAGGCTGGTACCTAACAAAAACTGAACAGTGCCAACTTCGGAGGGAAACGGTACGGTATTGCAGCCCCGGCCTCGGCCAGCTTATCCTCCATCTCAGCAGTCTCCGCCGCCTCCATAGCCTCTACACTGGCTTCATCATCATGGGCTCCTCGACGCTTCTCCAGTGCTTTCTTTACTTGTTCTTGTAACTAGCAAATACCCCTATACTCAACTAGAATAGATAGCATGTCCTGTCAGGGCCCGAGGCAATAGGGGCGGATAAGGCAGAGCTGGGGAATGGACATCTACACTGACAAGGCTCCTCATAAGTTCAAGAATGCTCTCTGAGATATATTCCTATCTGAGCAAGCTACTTTTCTTATCAATCTGGGTAAGTTAGAGAGATCCTCAATCAGCAGTGGTCCTTACCTTCTGCTCCATAGCACGAACCTTAGACTCCTTATGCTCCATAATCTCAATGTGGCTCTGGTACCTAAACAAGGTCGATGATAAATAGCTAGTCTACCAACGTCCATCGAGCAACACATCATCATGATGAACAACTCTCTAAGATATATGACCACCCTGATGGGTTGACAATGAACAATGAGAATACTAAGTAGTACTATACAGCTACACTTAGGTACTAGTAGGTACATCTCCCCTATGTACGATGATCGAGCTATAAGAGCTCATCTTAGAGGCTGACGGCAAGATTTCACAAGATCACCAGTCGCTAAAGATATGTTGCGCACTGTGTAGGATACGCGACAGGGAAAGATGACTGGAACGAGCCTGTTGATGAGACTAACATTGGCCCTACTTGCCAGCCACTCCCCATTCCTGTAGCTTGTCCGCTAATGCCCCATAGGTATCATGACTGAGACAATAGAGAGATAGAGCTAGTTATACTCGATACTCCTACTTGAAGACAAACTGGCTGATCACATCCGGGTCCTTTAAGTGCCTATCAAATGCATTGAGGTCGAGGGTCGTATTAGACAGGCGGCTCTTATACACACGCTCCACTGCCGCTGAACAATACAGCTCTACAGGTAAAGAAGAAGAATGAGCTGCTACCAGGTGGCATTGTTGCCAATGAGCGGAGGTCATAGTATCTTGATGGTGACCTGCGTACCTCCCCCTCAGGGGGATTGATAGCAATATAATGCTGCTCCATGGCCTTGGATGCCAACACCCAACTCAGCTCGGCTGACAGAGGAATCATCCCTCCCACGCAACTTTATCTTACTCCGTTTCTCCGGATCCTGCCGACAAAGCCTCAACAGTCTATTAAAGCACTGAACAACAAGATACTTCAACTCCACTTCCACCCATCAATTCACCCTACCTCTTCCGCGTCCACTATCGATGTCCCCTCAAGCTCCTTATTGGCCTCTATATTATCCTTCCTACTAAAGTAGGTAAGATCCTCTCCGTAATGCCCTCGACCTGATAAAGGCGCTCTATTAATACTACCGGCTTCAATCTAGCCATGGAAAAGCCGCAACACGCACGTTTTTCGGAAGGCTTTCGCCGAGCAGGGTTTTTCTCTTTCATCTAAAAGCTTACGCCCTAACGAAGTTCATATTATCAGCACAAGCAGCAACACTTAGCGACCATTGAAAAGGGCACGCATATGAATCCGTAGGCTTGTGGTGGTTGTTGTTGCCCAACATACCTGTATCTGGATCCAACATACAGTTCCTAGTGTATTGAGCTTGTCTTATGATACGTACCATCATTTGACCATACTTCACGTACCTATTGTTACGAGTCATAGCACCACTCAACTCAGGCAAGGTCAGGCGGCGGGTATCCCCACTCCGCTATGAACCTCCTGAGCCTTACCCCTCCTCTGCATCTCTTAGCACTGTGTGGACTTGTGTCAAATACTTCAACAACCCAGATAGATTATTCTGTCTTATAAGACTATTAATGGTGGTTACTTCATGATCCAAAAGCACCTACTAGATACAGTACAACACAGCACCTAAGCCAAGACACCACCCCAGTCGGGTCCATAAGTTCTCTATCAACCACAGGTGGTATGACACGTGCTGCCCAATGCTCCTTGAATAGATCCAAACAGCGTTGCATAGGTAGATAATAGGATAGCTCGGCCAGAGGTATCTCCTTGGTCTCCTTCACTGCCGGTCCAGCAACGGTTGATGACTGACTCCCCTCCCTCCCCGCCAGGAGCTTCTCCAAATCAACCGCACTAAACCATAGTGCTACACTGCCATGCCCTGATGTTATTGCCTGCTGCTACCTATAACTGACAAGCCCCTCCAACTGCACAGCCATCCGTGACCACGTCTGATGTCTGATGACACCAATGGTCGCCACTACACTAGCGGCCTACTCTGTGATGAGGAGCTCTATATTAGCCGGGTCACTAAAATAGTCGTTGAACTTGTCCATCGGCACATACTGCCTCATCACTTCTCCTCGTACCATTTTATTAGTGGACTCTACCGTACCATTCCCCTATCTCCCATCCCTTTAAAGCCTACTACCTAAATCCCTCCGTATCAGCGATACCGGGTCCACCACCCTAGAGGGAGCACGCTGTTGTCGTCTGCCTCCTGCTGGGGATAACGCTGCCTTATGCAGCTTGCAGGCCTTCAACACTGCAGCCCAAGGCAGAGCCTCTGAGGCAGTTTTTCATGGCAAAGCGTCCCTCTCCTGCCCTACCTGTGGTACTAGGATCCACCCTACAGAGTCGACAAAGGCGCCCGAATAGCTAACAGAACAGCTAAATCCACAAAGGCTTGAGAGATACGTATCCGCCCACCAATTTGGCATGAAGTTCGGTTTCGAGGCCATCCACATAAGGGGTCACTGCCAAGAAATCACTAACGTGCATTTCGCCCTTCTCCGCATCGGGCACGGGCCGAAGGTTGTTAGCTCCATCCACCAGGGCGCACATTTGGCTGCCTGCTAAGACATACCTATCATGGAGCTTTACCGTATCTTGGAAGCCCCCCCCGGTGGTGTACATGTCATTATGGTGTGTTAAGTTAGAGTGTATTCTGTAGAACCATGCGAAGATATCCACCAACATATCAGACTCGATACGTTTAACCAGCTCCTCTCGTTCCCATGGCAGAAGTATCTGACCATCCAAAGAGTCATGAAGGACCATCAGTTCGTGTGCCCGGTGATCAGATTATATTTAAAGTTTCCTCGGCTGATCGGATCCCTGTTTACTCCAGCACCTTCGTCCACAAAGCAGCCTTGAAATCTACTACGGAAGCTTTCCTCCATTGGACACATAACATAAACTTTACAAGGAAAAGCAAAACAGTACACATTGTCCTCCGTGCCCACCCATTCCAGATCATCCTGCCCCCCGGCATCCTTATGCCCAACCGGTGGTATTATCCGCGGCCTCCAACACTCCACAAACAACCTCTGTAGCCTCTCAAGGAGCTCCACATGCTTCCTCTCCTCCACAGGCACCACTGTGAACCGAGCGTTCTCCGCTTCCCTCGCTGTCAGCCTCGCTGAGGCCCCACCAATCCCTCCGAATGCAGCATTAGCCTCCTACCCGCCCTCAACTGTGCCTCCTCCGCCTGCCGTTCCAGAAGGGCCTTCAGTCGCTCCCTTCGCAGTCGAGGGTCAGCTAATCGCTCAGGATGGAGCCAATAAAAACTACCAAGCCATCGAGCCACCGTGCCTCCCTACCCCTAGGGCTACCTGTCAGGGTCAAGATCGGCCTCAGTAAGCTTCTTAGCATTAGACGCAACAACGCTGTATGCCGGCAACTCGAAGCCCTCCCCTAGAAGATGCTCCACACCAGCAGACCGAACCTGCTCAGGAAGATATAAATGCCAATCTTCCTTATCGGAGCACATCCCATATTCCTGCTCCGACCTAGAAACATACTCCCTACCAAAACTGCTACTATTCACAATGACCCTCGGTCACCAGATTGGAGAAACTTCCACGAGGACGCACCTTAAGCTCGGCAGCTTCAGGCCTCCGCTGTGAAATCCTCAGAGCACTGTGATCATAAACTTTCCTGGAGGGTTTCAGAGCCTCGTGCAGCGCCCCTCTGCTAGCCCTTGACACCACACTACGTAGCCAAGATATGCCTATTCTGCCAACTGAGGACAGGACCTCCACACCCGCCAGATATTCTCCTATTACACCCCTCTCCATCATCACGCACTGCTTGCGAGCTCTCGATCTGCTGCAATAGGGCATTGTGAACATCTACATCACACTCCACAGGAGTAGGGTCCTCTAGGATATACTAAGGTCAACACTCTAGCCACCAATGGGCCAGTATAGCAGCACCAACAGCTCACCCCTGCAGCTGGCCGACGCCAGTCGGATGCCGCGTAACCAATTGGCCTGTGGGCACCTTCAATCAAAACAGCCTTCTTGCCTCCCTGAGCAGCAGCAGAAACATGTAACCCAGCCAAAGGGGCCCTCGGTACCTGCTGGTCTGCTGGTGATGAGGAATTCCCCCAACCTATATCGATCATCCCTTCTATTATAACCCTCCTTCGTGGACCATTACCACTATTGTACTCGAGACGGTCATATCTACATCGAATGGAGATATTTCTAGTAGTAGGTATGTGGTTACGCAGTGATAGGAGGGCTTGTTGGCTTCAATAATCGTTGGGCATGTGCTGCCGATAGCTGTACCCCTCGCCTTCCACTGGGCGACATGCATTAAACTAAATACCTTACTTAACAGACTCGAACACAACAAAGACTAGCCATTATAGCGACGACGACTGCTGCTGAAGCCTTTCATAAGGAGATTAATGGCAACGACCTCGATGCTGCCTTTCGCCGCCGACCATCATCAATAGGACACCTTCGATCCCCCCGTGCAGTCCCATGCGGGGCTAGTAGGAATTCTTAACGACGTAAAAGGGTCATTGCCATTGGATATGAGCATATGAATTAGAGCTGGTCTTTAACCACACGTCGACTATCAACTACGTAGTTAGCAATGACAAAGTTCTATACAGCTTCCTACGTATCAGACGGAAGTGCACTTGAAGTTATTCCACAGAGGCTTCCCAGCATTAATTATACAGGCCACTACATTTATATAGCATCTCCTCCTGGAATGGATCCGGTCTACGAAAGTCGGAGCTTGCGGAATTAATCATTTCCAGTTTTGTAAGCACCGGGTGTGACCACCATCCAACAGAACGGTAGTTCTACCTCTTTTCTGCGACATTGATCTCTACTGTGAACTTCCAAAAAGCTTTACATCCGTCGAGAATTCTTATGAATTCTTGTTGAATAAATATGCCTTAAAATTGACATCACACAAATAAACTGCCTTCACTCCATAGTAAAAGTCTACAAGTCAACAGCAGGAGGAGGAGCAGGAGGAGGAGGACGAGGTCGATTCTGCATCGAGCCAGGACGTATATTAGGGAGGGCTGCCTGACTTTGACCCACTGCATGCACTTCGTCGATCGTATTACACAGTGGTATGAACAATACCAGGAATAGTACCTTAGCATTCTCAGTAAGCGACGCTTCAAGTTGCGCCGATCTCGAGAGGGACAACTTGCACAAAGGCGGCGACATGAACAGGAAAACAACTGACACTCAGGACCTGATATAGAGCTAATCAAAGTATAAAGCCTTACCATTGGAAGTAGCAACTCCGCTACTCATATACAGTAACAGGTAAATAATTCTAAGTAAAGAGGGGACTGCCATTTACACTGTTAAATTCTGGTGCGGACCGTGCTCCACGGCTAGCGCTAGCGGCGATAAGTTCTCAGTGCAGTCGGTAGTTTAACCTTCAAAGTATCTTAGCCTTACCTAGTTTATTTAATAAGATTCTTCCTCATGGCTAATAAAGGGTTTGTTCCAACATTTAAAGACCTTTACCATGCAGCAGATGGTGAGAGCTACAACTGGAGTAATGGTATGTTCACCGATTGGTGTAAAGATCCTTGGATTGCTTTGGTGAGTCATTACACCATCATGGATTTCATTTTTGCACTGATAATCGGCAGGCTATTAAGTGACCGTGAAATACACCAAAGCCTCTAGATCATGAACCGAAAATATCGAAATGGTACTTCAACGATATATCGAGCACTTCGAGAACCGGCTGGCTTTCACTCATAAAATTTGACGACCAGAGGGCTTTGCTTCCGGACTTTACGTATAAGAGGGCTTTGGTGTTACACAGTCAGATTTGAAGTTGAATAACTCTCAATCTTTCCCATCGAACCTATTCAGGGATCCTTTTTCTGCATACCATGCGCTCGTGGTATGTTAACCCAGAAGACAAGTACCGGAGACTTCCTGCCTTCTTGCCTCATGAATTGCGTATGTCCATGCTTTGCCGATTGCAGTCATAATATAGCAGCAAGGCAGCAAATACGTGATGAATACGGTGTGCAAGGTGAGGGGTACTTGGTGATATCTCATACCGTATTCTTATTATCAGGGACAATATTGGAGGATTACTGTCTGTTGGGTTGCAGGCCTTGCTCAGCCGCACAGGAACTCAACCAATTGGGAGTCAACTCTGACGTCATCGAGAGTGACGTAAGCCCCCTTAATAGTTTCAGCTGCCTAGAGCGGATGATAGGTACGACAAGCTGTTGACAACATGAGAAGCAGCAAGAACACCCCAGACACCAGCACACACCAACAGGCTTTCGGCCAGGCCGCTGCCGGAAGCTCGCCAAGCACTGCTCCAGCAACAGCTGCTGCTCCTGTACAGGATACAATGAATGCCGCATAAGCTCGGCAATAGCCATTATTGAATCACCACCAACTTCGATGGGTTGTTCACTTCCTTAGTGCCACTAAGGAGTATATTTTACATCCAAATGACCACCCCAAGTGTTTCCAGCTCAATCTTGATTTGTGTTCAAAAGTTTGCAAGTGTTATTTCGTTAGTCGAGTAAGTCTGAGGACAATGAAGGGCCCATAAGACGCGGGTCATCATCTGTGGGTGGTTCAGGGAGTTTGTAATGCAACCAGCAGAGGCTCACCTTAACTTAGCCATACCAGTCACATTACCGCTATGTCTAATAACCCCGGATTCCAGCATACATTTGATGAACTCTATGAACCTGCCGATGGCAAGGACTATAATTGGACCAATGGTCTCTTCAGTGGATGGCTTAGCAACGTCCCGGTTTGCATGGTATGCGTTAAGGTGAGCCAGCAGCAGCAGGTGGTCACTGCTACTGTTAGGCCTCTTTATGCTGCTTTTCCTGCTCTCGTGGATATCTAACCGCCAAGGCCGGTGGTAACTTCTGGCCGTCATGCCTAATGAACACCCTTGGATGTGGACTGGGTGATTGCAGCCATAATATTGTGGCGCGCCGATCTGTTCGTCATCAGCATGGTATCCAAGGTAGGCTGTACGATAGTAATGATTAATCCATTGCCGATTATCATCAGGCACAATTGTCGAGGATTACTGCCAGCTAGCTTGCTGCCCCGCGTGCTCTGCTGCCCAAGAACTTAACCAACTAGGTGTCACTACTGATATGGTTAAGAGTGATGTAAGTGCCAGGTGTTGTGGTATCTCTGTATTGTTATTATTAGTATCGTAACCGTAAAACAATGGCATCAACCACTCCCCTCGAGACCTCGGCTGCGCCTACTCCTGTGCAGACAGCACCGGTTCAGGACAATATGAATTGATATATCTTGATCATTATTTTCATCTTAGTCGATCCGTGGCACATGCCCGACTTTTGATAATCCTTTCTTATTGCCAATTCCCCTTGAGTTTGTAAAGAGAATTTCACACATGTCCACTCGTTCTCAGAGCTAATCTCAGAGCAACAGGCCAATACCGATACTTACAGTCTTGCAAACACCCCGGGCCTGAACGATCACAGCAGTGACTGCTAAATGTGTGGCCGCGTACGCTTGGGCGAGCGCTAAAGTTTTAATGCAATGTGCAGGAACATTGTTATTGTCGCTTGGCGCTTCCGTGTCTCAGATAGGGCGATAGCTCTGCCCTGGTTCCTGAGTCTTCGCCAGTCAGCCCACTCTTTGCTGTCTGGACGTCTCAACGATTCCTCTTTCGGTGTCTCATGCTGCTCGAATTGAATGAGTTCAGTTGATCTTTAATAATGTGCTCCAAGTTCATCCCAACCTTGAAGGAGCTCATCTCAGCAGCTGATGGTAAGGATGATGGATGGAAGAATGGTCTCCTCACTGGTTGGATCAAGAACCCTCCTATGTGTTTGGTAATCCTATCCCCCTTCTATCATATAAGCCTGTCATTCAGTTCGGTTGCTGCTGTCACCCCTGCGCTCGTGGTGTTGTCGCCGCCAAGACCGATGACTCCTTTTTCCTGGCCTGCTGCATGAACTGTTGCTGCCCAGTGTGTGCTCACTGTAGCCACAACCTGCCCATGAGGAAGGCTGTTAGGGAGAAGGACAGCATCAAAGGTAATCAGCCCTCAGACGTCTTTACCGTTAGTGTATCTCTTTAGGGGACATCAGAGTCGATTGCTGTGCCATGGAAATGTGTACCTGCTGCGCCGTGACCCAGGAACTCAACCAACTCGGCGTCAAAGCCAACAAGGAGAACTTCGAAGCTGTAGGTTTGCTCTAGCATTATGCTTGTTCACAGCCACTTGTTCAGGCCAAGGCTGGCTTAGGTGAGGAGGCCGATAAAGCGAAGGCCGAGGTAGCCCCGAAGCAAGAGAGTATGTAATTGAAGTGTAGATTGAGAGCATGATAGTGTTGACTGTGACTCGCCACGGACTGCATTGGCAGGTGGTATGTCACTCAGTGAGTTAACCGTTCATTGTTGTTGTGTATTGGGAGTTATTGGGGTCACCAGGGTGGAATGTGGTTTGGGATGGAGGACGCTTCATCACTAGACCGTCGGGCGCAGCTTCTCGCCGCTGGAAGGAGGCTGAGGGCAACGCTAACGGGTTTATCGAGGGGAGCTGCGAGCAGTAGCACTGTAGACAGCAGCTCCATTGGGGCCTACTCGGATGAGCCGTCGATGGCATTGGGCCAAGACATTGAGCGCTACTTTACGGAAGGTTAGGAAGCAGGCAGAGGCTACCGTGGAGCTTCAGTGTCCTCAGGGGACTCCTCCACTGGGAGAGATTCAATGCAGCTGGACGACATTACACCAGATGGCTTATCCTCGGCAGCTCAAGGAGGATACACTTGTACACCTGATAGCCCACCTGTATCTCCACCTCACCGTCGAGTATCGGTGCCGAGGATACCCATTGCTGGTCTACCGGTTAATCATCAAGGATCACCGGAGAGAAGTGTGAGTTCCTCGTCCGTTGCTTGCCAATGCTATCCGACTTTGGAGGAGTCCACAGCAGAGCTGCTCCGGTCTGAGCTTACTACTGTGATGGACCAGCGCCTGAGGAGACTGGAGCAATCTCTGACTGAACAACTGGCTTCACATGTGGGGAGGATTGAGGAACGATTGTTCGGTCTAGAGAAGGCTATGAGGAAGCTTCAGCCGGGTACGGATAGAGCTGCTTTGCACATTCTATTATGTCTCGTGTTCCTGTCAGGTGCTGAGATGAAACCACAGGTGTGGCGCATAGTGGATATTTGGCAAACTTCAAAGCATGCTTCCTGAATCACCAATGCTTGTCGAGCTGGCATCGATGGCTATTGAAAAATGCAAGACCTCTTTTACTGAGGCGAGTATTTCGGTGACTCGAAAACGCTCGGGACTTCCTCCGCCTCGATAGGCATTGACAATGGGCTGCTCGGACATCGTCTGGATTTACAATGGGAATCGGGAATTGGATGGGAGGGCACTCGAACTTCGAACTGCTGTCTGCATCGGGCGTCAGCTGCTTCCAAAACAAGACATCGACGTCGGATATTATCGCTACAATCTATCAGTAATTCCTCGGGCAGCATCGATTCTCTTCCGCTATGTGCAGCTTATACGATGATATAGATCGAAACAACAGTAGCCTCGTCGCCAAAGTTAGTTAACATAGCGCATTTTTCGACCCTTGCTTCGCAGCCTTTATTTCCTATGCCCCCGGGGAAGCCTCGAGGTTTCCGGACGAAGCCATCGACGGCAATTATGAGTGATGGGAAGCAGTCGCTGCGTCATGACTTCCCTCGTCCACTGTCGAGGAGGGAGCAAGACTTCCTACATAGGGAAATGGAGCGAGAGCTGATGAAAGCTCCATCTCTACTATCAACGAGCTTCCCTCCTACTCAGCTCCTTCCAAAGCTAACAGCAATCTCCTATCACTCTAAGCTGGCCTTGTCCCTCGAGCACGCGGTGAAGGCGAGCGACGATGATCTCGATAGGGTGCTCAAGAACGTGTACGATGTCGTTGAGTCGCTGGATTCTCGAGAGCATCTTTCTTCGCCTGACCCTCGTCTGCAGGGGCTGCTGGCCCGAGTCAGCAACCGAGTAGACAAGTCATCGGTCGACACACTGTTTTACGCTGCCATGCTGGGCTATAGTATCGGCCGTTTCAACTGCGATCAGATATTCGAGGAGATATTGTCGGTTCGTCGAGTCTACGAGCTGCGGCCATTGGACTTGGTTAAGCTATTCCGCGCGAGAGCCTCGAGAGGAATGCCGACCGACAGGGAGTGGCAAATCCTGGCGTCTATGGTGACGAGCGACATTCGGCTGGAGGCGCTGGTGCCCCTATTGGAGCTACTGTCTCACGCGAAGGTCGAGGAGCCTACTTCGTGGGAGCAGGCTCTTGCATCCCTATCATGGCTCACCTTGGCTGTGCCGGAGTTTCTTGCTACACTCAGTGCACTAAAGGATTGCCCAGATGTGAACCTTGCCGCCAAGCACTGCGCTCGGGCTGTAAATGCGTTAGATGAAGGCCTAGTCTACGAGCTCCTATCCCTATCCGACCGAGACACTCTCCTGTTCACACTGGCCATCCTGAAGCACAGGTTCGAATCCCAGGTCCTCTGCCCTCATCCCTTACAGATTGAGGTGGCCGACGGGCCGGCTAGGATGCTAGCGAGGAGACTGGCTTCCGACATGAACCTCGAGCAGGCAGCGTTCCCCAGAATGTGCCGAGTTTCAATGGCCCTTGTACAGCTCGGTCGGTTGCCAGATTGGACGGTGAAGGCCATCGAAAGTCGCCTTGCTTCACCAAGGCTTCTTCTCCTTCCTTCGGCTGGTGTTCAACCCACCGACCTCCTCAGTCTATTGTGGGCGCTTCATCGGTGGCCTAATGCCTGGCGTCGACGGCCCGAGTGGGGGGCACCTAACGGCCTCGGCGCGCAACTCCATATGGCACTTCGAGCGCACCTTACTGCCGGTACGATGACAGCGAGAATGCTACTAACCGCCGTAGAGTGTTTGGCATCTATCACTACTAGACGAACCAAGCCGGTGCTTCTCGATGCCATGCGAGAGGCTGCTAGGCTAGCACTGGAGGAGGGAGCTGATCTCACTGTTAATGAGGTCTGCATGGCCGCCACTACCTACACTGTTCGGTTGCAGTTGGCCGCTATAGAGCCTCAGACGGCTGTTGGGTTCCTCCAACTTGTCCATCAGGCAGGCCTGGACAAGCTCACAACACCACAGCTTGCTGACCTCTGCGAAGTACACTCGCATTCCCGAATCATAACGGGGCTTCCAGAGACCCTCGACCGGCTTGCGAAACGGCTCGAGAATACGGGCGGTCTGATTGCCCCTGCAGTAGCTGCCAGAGTGTTGGTCTCCGGTGCCAAGATGCAAATAGCAGCACCTGAGGGGTTGATACTGGCCCTTGCCAAGGCCGTTAGTGCTACCGATACTTTACATCCAAGAGTGGGGGCTCGTAGCTTATGGGGCATCATAGCTTGGCTCGCCGGACGGAAGGGTGAGCCTGGCCTGCCAGATGAGGTAGAGAAGTTGGCTTTGGCCGTAGCAACTAGGGAGTCTATGGAGACTGTGCTGGAGCATAGAGGCGTCTCGGGCATGCTGTGGCAAGCTCTAAGCTTACCGCAGACAGATCCAGTCATCCGTGAGGCGTTGGAGGGGTACAGGCATCACTTGCTAGCATTAGATCAGATCGATGAATACAAACTCATCCAGTCGGGGCGCGTTGATATTGATGGGTTGTTGGAGCAGGCGGGCCTTGGTCGAAGTGAGGAACTTATAGCTGGGGAGGACAGACGACCTCAGCTGCCTACTGGATCGGGGAAGCCAAACCCAGACCAGGGTTCCATTGAACGTCTTCATGAATTCAAATTTGATCTAGCTCTGCCTGATGTCCCCACGGTGGGAGAAGGATCTCTGCCTGGCATTGTAGATGATGACGACGGGGACCTTCCCGAGACGCTGAATGACATGCGTCACATTCTGGGGGAAACGTCATGGAGGGAGCTGGTCCAACTAGATGACGAGGGCATGCCACCTTCGAAAGGCATTCAAAGTGCTTCTGAGCATCGCTTGCCCGAACTCACTGAGGAGGATCTCGACTCGCCAAAGGACGCATCCTATCTGGCCGGGCTCCGAGCGGCGGCTTTAAAGCGAACCCCTCGAGCAGCATTCCCTAAACTTCAGGGGCTCATGGCTGACATCCTCAGCGCTCTTAAAGTGTGTCAGAAGCTGCCTCGGTTGGAGAATGAATTAGATCACGAGTGGCACAAAGACAGTGGAGGTTTTGAGTATGCGCCGAGACTGCATGAACAATTTGATCTGGATTGGCTGCACAAAGGCGCCAATATTGGTATACGGGTTTTGGGCCCGAAAAGTTTCGCACTTGACGACCAGCGGCATCTCCTCTGTGATGCTAAGATGGCTGCATTACAGTTTGAAGGGCAAGGCATTCACGTTATAATTGTGCATTCGGATGACCTATCGGCAGCATATAAAGCTGGCGAAAGTGAGTTGAAGAAAAGAGTGAGACGCGCCAACCGTCTCCCTGAGACTTCCGACAGCTGCGCTACTCTGCGGCGAAACATCAATATTGTACTCGGTGTGGAGGAAGGGTTTGCCGAGCATTCAGTGTGCCTTCATGAATCGTAGTTTCTGGAACTTGATCGACTGTTGTGTTGGAGTAGCTGAATCATCGTTATCGGATTCCGTGGAAGCGCTGGGCTAGCACAGTGCAATCTGGTCAGATGTACACTGTAGGCCATCGAAGGCGGTCCCGGAAACGCAAAATATGGCTACAAAGCTAGGGCTGTGCCGAGAATTGAACTCGGGACCTCTCGCACCCTAAGCGAGAATCATACCACTAGACCACACAGCCGATACGCTCAATATAACCGCTCGTGACTGGTGGGGGCGCTGTATTGATCCACTGAGTAACCCAACGATGCACGATGCCGACATCAAACGTGGGACAATTCAGAGCATGCGATGGTTCAAGCGGGACAGGCTGCCAAACTAGTGATGCACCCAGTCTCCTTTTCTCCCAGAGCACGACTCGCTTCCAACGCCGATCCGTCAATCATTACCTGCAATAAGCCATTCAGTAACAGTCAGGTACAGAATATTCCTACGTTTTGGCCAGCCTCCACATCTTCCGTAGCTACTTCAGTGCCGGAATGTGGTTTAGATTGGTGGGACTCTATCAGACGGACTGCAGCCGATTCAAGATCACTCCAAGGTTTGAGTGTATCCATCACGTCGTTGAGGAAATCTTTCTGCTGCATAATATCCTAAAAGATACCCAATGAAGGATCTGTACTGTTAAAGACTTGGTCGATATCAAAAGGAAATTTCTGTCAGAGCTCCACGGACCGCGGTACCTTCACGGGAGCATGCCATCGGCTTCTGTCTGCCCCAAAGTTAGTCCGCGCTGACGCTATTGGTGCCCACAGGCGGTCAACCTGTAGAACAGGTCAATGCGACCAGAAAAGATGAGTCGACTATATGCTCACCGGGAATGCAATGACGAAGATGCATGCAACAACAGCCATCTCGATGCAGGTGAGGGTTTCCTCGAGGACCACCAGGGACTTGCGGACATTCGGTATGGACTAAAAAGGGAACAGTCTTCCCATCTATGTGTTGTATAGGCTTACCGAGTTAAACCGTATTAGACCGAGCTCGACCAGCAGCATGAGAGCTGTGTTCTGGGCCCATGGGAAGAATACGATAAACTTGATCAAGAGGAACTTCGGAAATGGTCCGAAAGGATCGAGCATCTCTCGAGTGGCGCGATAGAGCATCCCCAACGAGTAACTGCGATGGTGAATGTAAGTATGATGAGCAGCTGCTCTCACATGGCAAGGGAGACGGACGTGTTAACTATAGCCGTCAAGGTGAGGAATGCCACTCTGTTGTCTAAGGTGTCCTCGGTGTAAATACCAAAACCATGGCAGAGGAGCACCGCCACTGATGAGAGTGGCTTCAGTATCTGCACACATAAGAATGATATCGAATATCTTCGGGAGCCGGTAGGCAACAATATGCCTTCTTCAAAAGCCGGCCGGGCGTCGTCCTTGGCACATCGACTCCTACCACAAACTGAATGCATCCTGTCCGTAATATCCACAGCAGTTTATCATCTAATGGCATGGGCTTTGGCATGAACCAGCATAGAGGCCAGAGCCAATGGACACGATGACCATGATCGAAGTGAAGGAGCAAGCGACGTGCTCCACCTGACAGCCAGGCAAACTACACAAACAAAACCACTGCCGTCGCTGTTACTCACCCAAGTAGTTCACATTGAGGACCATGAACATATATAGTGCATAAGCCTCGTAGGCATCTCGAATGAGGGCAAAGGCATATCTTTTGCTGGGATGGAGGACACTAGCCCAAGCACATAGGGAATAGATCGGGACAAGGAGTATTATACGCGCAATGTAAACCTACATAGCAGTTTAATACACTCGATGTGAGAACCTAGACTAACCTGAAACTCAGGTGCCACCCACTTCCTAGCATGCATAGAGAGATGGGAAAGGGCAACAGCTAGACAGACGCCAGTGCTGAGAGATGCTATCGCTACCGCGCTGATGGAGGGCAGACTTGGGATGAGCGTTTCAAGATACCAATAACTCGAATGCATGTTCAGAGTAAGGTACCAACCAAGAGGGGCATTCAAAAAAGAAAGGGGCCTGGCAGAACATAGTCCAACAGTTGCACCTGATGGGAGGGCTAGCGCAACACTCCACCAGATCGGAGACAACGCTTATCCAGGATAGAAGTTTACAATCCTTCAAAGGAGAACTCATTCAAGTCATCGTTCTGATCATCCATCAAATCAGACAAACCATCCGAGCTGAGGGCCCTGTGGACTGCCTCTCGTCGACGAGCTTCATTAGTGGTGGGGTGGAAGCTGTAGCCTTTCTCCTGCGGTGCGCGTCGTGACCCTCGGGAAGTGAAATTGAAGGGTTGTGGGACCGTGAGAGTTGGAGCCCATTCTTTGGGTTGCGATTCGGCGCGCATTGTCGATGCTTGCTGTATCTGCTTCTCCTTGAGCCGGGCTCTGAAACATCACCGGCTTTAGCCACTATCAAAATGGCGTGTTCACTCGGCCGCCCTTTCCCGATATTCCATGTAACGGTTTAGTCCGCTCACTAAGATTGGCCCTCCTGGTGCAGCCGAGCATGAGCTCATCGTGGACGTACCTGACACTAAGTACCCATCCGCGAGGTTTGTCGATCACTTTGCAAAAGTGTTCGTCGAGTAGTGTGGCCTTCTGCTGATGCCCTCGGAGTGAATGTACACTCTCTCAGTTCGTCAGCCTGCCTCTCTTGCCGCTTCGCCTCAATTTTCTGTTGTCTTCGTTGCTGCTCCTTCTGAATGTCAGCTGAAATGTCATCGCTGTCATCCCCAACTCCATCATCATCTCACTCATCAGTCTCGTGGGGTCAGAGAAGTTGTAGTGGCTTCTGATGTGCTGGTATGAGCTCTGCCTCCGCTGGCCCAGCGACGCCTCGTGCCTGAGGACACCTCCCCTCGTGCGATATCAGCATGCGCTCCTCACCCTCCAGAGACGTCACATGCATTCTCCCGATTCTCGTTCAGTCTAGCGGCATCCTGATACAGCCTTTCATAAACCTCATTCCTCTGGGGCCTCGAGGCGGTGAGCTCTCGAGATCTTGTGTTCAACTTAGGTCGGAAAGTGCACTCTTGTGGCTCTTGTGATCGAAGGAGCTCCTGCTTTTCTCTGAGCGTCAGCCATACCGTACACCACCTATACAGCTGCTTACTGTCTCCTCTTAGCATCAACGCATTCAATCCTGTGGGCTCGACTACGTGGAGACTCGCCTGTTCGATTCGAATTTGGCGAATTCTCACAAGTCTTCCCTTACCTGCTGTTATGGCCACGGATACCGGATTGATGGCTGGTTTGAATGTACACTCGGCATCTGGTAGAGCCGCCTCGATGCTGGCTTTAGCTGAACTAGCATGGGCGAACTGCTCTAGAATGGAAATGTGTAATTGGCGGTATGCCTCTTCATGCCGACCTTGTCTCTCCATGAATCGTCTAATCCTCCTTTTTCTCTCGTCGGCTGTCAGCTGGTCCCCTATCTCATCGGCATCCCTCGCCGTCCCTTCTCCCCGGCCAGCTCCTCGTCCCCGCAGCAGGCGTTCCTCAACTGGTAGGTTAACCGTTGCTTCTACGAGGGCACTGTCATTTGACCCGCCAAACTGTGTACCGTGTGCTCTGCGTCGTTCGAGCATCCTCAAGCTTCGATTATTAAGCTTTGGTGTAAAAGTGGCTTCCTTTCTTATTTCAGCCTCAGCTTCTCGCCGTCTCAGCTGTAACCGTTCCTTGTGCAACTGCTGAACTGATTGGTATCTAACGCAGCGTTTTACAATGACAGTGGCTACTCATACAGGACAGCCAATAGCGTACAATATCTACAATTATCTTATATGAGGTGGAGTGTCACTTGCCTTTGCTCGATCGGAATCCTATCATTTGGATGAGGGACGACTCTCGACGGCCGCACCGCAGGTCTGAATAAGCAATTCAAGGCTGGCCCAGTGGTAGATCAGGTATACGGACCTGAAGGTATAGCCCTCGAGCTCTCTAGCAGCCTTGTTCTGAAGCTCTTTCTCTCGTAAGGCACCACGACGTTGGGCTTCGGAGTGCAGCCGATCAGCCAGCTGCCGGGGTGTTGCTGATGACAATGCCGATCGGATGATAGCCTCTCTCCCCAGCCCACTTGGTCTCGTTCCCTCGACAAGTTTTCGACTGCGCGTGCTGATCTTAGGAGTGAAGCTGCATTTGTTTGCTGCTCGCTCGCGCTCTTCTTTCTCAGCCATCCGACGATGTCGCTCCTACAGTGATCTCTTCAGCTACACCAAGTCTACAAACATGTTCACCCTGGCATGAGTGCGAAGCCACAGGTCCACTTTGCCGTTGAACTCGTTCGCATTGATAGTCTTCTTTTTAGGAATTTCCCTGAAACCAATTTAGTGAAACACAGATCCTTCACAGACCCGAAGGGCGTGTTTTTTCTTACCCTTTTCTGCCGTTCCGTGGAGTCCTTGTAACTTCTTCTTCTTCTCTTGCCTCTTGTGCTGTCTCCTCTGGATGGTACTCCCGTCGTTGCTCCTCGTGTATCTGCCAGAAGGAGAGCCTTTGTCATCGTATGCTTCAGCTTCCATATCCCCGTTATAAAACCCACAGCTCCATTATGCCGCCCGAGTCTCCGTCTATCCCTCTCGTCTACTAGTTGCTGCATGATGCCTTCACTACCAATTTTTCGATGACTGTAGTTGGCCGATGCTGGCCATCGCGAGTCCCTCTCGGCAAGAAGCTGCTGTAGGGCCTGCTGGGCAGCGTGCATCACTGATAAGGCAAATATTTACACTGCAGGTGTGTTGATGTTGTCCATCACCAAAGCTCACGTTTACAGGGGATACGTCAAGGCTGTCTAACCGTAACTGAGAAGTATCATTATCCCCACACGCAGTGGTTTGTGTGATGCTACGTCAGAGGAGATCCTCGACTCTCTAGCCTGTAGGTATCTCTCGCTGTCCGCTATCGATGCTTCAATATCGCTGAATGTGGCATGCATAAACCGATAATGGCAGCAACACCTGCATTGTCAAGGTTTACTCAACAGGTGCAGGTAGTTATTATGCTCCAAGCAGAGTGTGATGAGATGCCAGCCTAATGTGTTTTTTCACGTCCATCTCGTGTACAACGTGTGCTGCCGGCAAAGCTCAGCTGGTCGACTATGGTATTCTACTAGAACTTCATAGCTCTGCTAGTAATTGACAACGCAGCAACTGGGCGAGGAAACGCTTTACATACTACATCTTCGGCAGCATGACTACACTAGCGGCTCGTTTCGAGGTAAATTAGTGTAGCGACTCAAAGTACCTTCCAAAGCTAACGTCCTTCTACAGGATTGCATTTACCTGGCTTAACATTTCCAGTACAAGACAGATCCTCGTGTACTGCATACGAGGAGGGGGTGCGGGAAATGCCTAGTTGGCACTCTTTTCCGGCACATAATAATAGAGAAGCCTGTGGCGCAAGACAACTGCGGTGACATCTAATATCGTGGACGACATAATCTAACGCTGGAATGGTCTAGTTGGTTATGACGAGCGCCTCACACGCGATAGGTCCCGAGTTCGAGTCTCGGTTCCAGTATTGGTAACAATATTCGATCTGACATGTTCTGGCTTGTGTGTGGAGCATCTCTGCCGTGGATCTAAACTCCCACGCAATCCCTAGTCGGCGGAGTTCAGCTTATTCACGCAGCTTCATCAGCCAAAAGACGGCCTAGACGAAAATAGGGTATTCCTGTGGGAACGTATCGCAGAGGCACCATAGGCCCCTCACGTCGCACTGACTACACCAACTTGCGGAGTGCACGCCGCTTGGTCCAAGCGGCTTGGATCACGCCACTAGTGTATGCCGCCAATAGCCTGTCAGCTTTTTCCAGCCCTCTCCATAAACTAAGACCGTATTCGTCCATGAAACTTCTCATAATGCAAAGCAGTGGCCGGCATGCCCATTCAAGAACCTCTCAGCTTAAATGTATTCCTGCCGGTTTCCCTTTAGCGTTCATCAGTGATGTGAAGAATGCGTTGTATGTCTGCTTTCCCGTGACAGCCCCAACCGCAGCTGGATTGCTGCGTTCTGTATGAACCTGAATCCATCGCAACTGGAGCGCAAAGTTCGCGTGGAGTACCGAAGGATGCTGGCAGACGCAGAGTGCTTGTATCGCCCTCTCCCACCTTAAAAGCACATCCTAAGGTTTCGTCCCAAGGACCGTCAAGATCTACAACGACGATATGACGATCGGTCAGAGCGGGATTCGCCACGAGCCGGGCCTTAACCCCAGAAAAGCCGAGCGATGGTGCTGCGATCTGAAAATACGTCTATGCCTGTTGTGGACGTGTTCACCTCGAGGTCGGGGTGCCAAAGACGTACCACACTGTACACGGTACAAAGTATCACACCATTCCCAAGCGGCTTTGGCGCAGTAGGTAGCGCGTAGGTCTCATAATCCTAAGGTCGCGAGTTCGATCCTCGCAGGCCGCATTTTTATCATTAAATGAACATGTTATTCAGGCAAGTCTTGACGGGAAACTATCAAGAAACCTGAGTGTTTACCGCGGCACATGCCATAGTATTAACGTTATTAGGCGCCAATGGGCACAGTGTGCGAACATCGCCTTCGTAAACTACCAAATCCCCATCTTCACCTGAAACATCACCACTACCCTCTTGACAACCTTGCTCCTCCCTCACCTCTATGATTTTCCAGCAGTGTCGTCATTCGCTCCTTCAAAGGACCGACAAGTTTAAGGCTATCAGGATGCTTCTTCATGGTTACTGTAAGCCCTCTGAGCGCACCTTACCACACAAAGCCTGTTTACGTGTAACGCAGTACCCCGCTGAAGCACGTTCCTACCCTTGGCATCCATTCTACGGATATCCTCCGCTCCCCATAATGCCCCCACAGAAACATACACCGAGTGCCCTGCTCCAGCAGCTACGAACATCCTACTCGATAAAACTTACCTGACTTAACCGTGGCTGTGCGCACCGACTCTGTAAATCCTTCATCGGCGAAAGCCGTGGGTGACCCAACATACCTAAGTCGCATACCCCTTAGCATGAGAGCAAAGACTAGTACATATCAGCTTCGGCCAGTACGGTAGAGCACCACTGCTTGGCGACGTCTGGATGGCAAACCTAATCTACAGAGTTAACCTGGAGACTGCGAGCGAACAGCGGCTACTTCAGCGACCAAGTCGGGCTTCTTTTGGGAAAAATCGGCAAGGTCCTTCAATACGCAATCTGCCGGCACTCGACCATCTTGCACGGCCTCCTCCACCTATATTGCTAATTGCTATCCCTCCATAGAGAGCAGGGCTACCGTGCTGAGACTTCTATTCCACACAAATGCCAGCTCCAACTCTGAACTATTTCGTATCTCCTCGACAAGGAACCTGCGATGTTCCATTATGGAGGGAGCCCTCCGAGGGAGACTTCTCGACACTACCGTCCTACTGTCCAAGGTGACCATACCCCATTATCCCAACACGTCGAGGCTTGGCCATAGACCGAAACACTTGCAAGCTCTAGAGACTTACATAGGATTAACCAACACAACCATGGAGAGGAGATGACAATCCTTAATTTGTCATTCGGACACTCAGACATGCTAATCGCAATCAAGCTCGCGCAAAAGCGCTTTCAGTGTACTATGGCCCTCGTCGTACAACCACAATGCCGCCGATGCTGACCCCTCCTTCTGAGGGCATAAATCTGACCATAGCAGCAATCTGTCCCTACTTGTCCTGTGTGACCCCTGTTTCCCGGTAACGGAGCTGGGCGGTGGTCTAAATTCGAGTACCTGTTTCCCCTAGTAAAAAGCATCACCCGGAAGGCATATCCTTACATTCTTTCCCGCTGGTTTTTATTCCACAGAGCAGATCCACTACTCCCATTCTGCCTAACTGGTCTAAACACTGCCCTACGACTGGCCTCTGCTTCCAACTCCAACGCTCGTTGCTCCGCCGATAACCTCTCCTCATCACGTCTTTGCCTCCTCTCAGCAGAGTCCCCGTACCTATCCGTATGCCCAATATTACCCCACACCAACACCCATCACTACAGCCTATCAAAGGTCTCATTGAGAGCTTCGGCCGTAACCTGCCGTGATGCATGGACCGAGCATGTTCTAGTATTGAACTCCTCCCATGTCTCCTCTTGTGCTATCGCCTTGAATTCCCGACTAGGAGGGGCAAACCTAGCCCGGTACCTGGCACAAAGCAGCCTTTTACTTCCGAGAGCCAACTGAACCTACAGTCGCTCATGTACAGCAGCCCCACTAGCCGAAGCCAATCTCTTGGTACCAGTAGATGTAGCTCGGATATCTTCAGCCAACTCCAGCAGCTCCTTCCTGGTAAGGAGTCCCCATAACACAATCCCATATAGTACTAGTACCTTTCCATACGATGCCTTTGCCGTTCCATTCGATCAGCAGCATCCTTATATAGACTAGCCACTCGAGCTTGAAGATCTGCCTCTAGCGGGGTTCTCTGCCCTAGTCTCTTCTCCTTAACCTCCTCATCTACACTTGCCATCGAGCAATGTTTCCCCCTCTTAGCCATCCTCTTGGTAACCCTCAAACTCCGCGGTGTCGGCAGGGACCTCCCTCTAGAGAGCTTCCCTATTGTACGATGAGTTCGCTGCCTATCTTCCTCCCTAGCTGCCTCCTCTCGGGCTTGCCTCCGCTCACTAAGTCTATGTTGGTCCTGGTACCTAAGCACACTTCTCTCTACCACTTTCCCAACGGTCTAATTACAGTTTTTCCCAGACCTCTGCGTTAGGCTTCTTTGGTCTTCCCCCCACTAGCTCCCTGCATTCCAAATACAACCAAGCAGTCTATCATTGCTTTCACCCATTAGCCATATTATCTATTTCCTTCTGTTGTTGGACTATTGCCTCAGCTATTGCTTTCTGTCTCCCTTTAAAGTCCCTAGATATCGAATCAGTTACGGTTATTGTAAGCTATCTTTTATTACTCATATAGGCGGTTGATGTGCTCTATATCGAGCTTTCTATCACGAGGGCAGCCCCCTGGTTTAGCCATTTCGGTAAACTCCTCAACTTGAGCTGCTCTTTGTTCATCGACATGCTTTTGTCTCAAAGCGTATCTTTTATCAGCATGAAAGCCCCTAATCAACCTCCATCGGCCCTACCCTTTATATAACCTATCGAAGGTATCCCCGCTAGCCTTCCTCCTCCTTCTAGGCAGTTTTATCGTCTCCTCTTCCTTCCTAGATTGCTCTGCCATCCACTTCTCTCGTTCTTGTCTAAGCCGTTCCCTTTGTTCCTAACACCACAGCTCCCTCCCCCCAGTCCTGTACCCTTATTACCGCTGCCTGATGGTAAAGCCGCTCAAATACCCTATTGGTCATATAACATTAAAGTAGCCTGAAATCTAACACCCCTATCGAGCCCTCCTTACTGTGCAGCGGTAATAAACACCCGCGAGCATCTTTTTGGTTGCCTAACTACTCTACATGATATACTAGCATTCATTCAGTAGCAATTACGTGTCCCCATATACAAACGATTGCTGCTAGACTAATCGGAATACTTTAACGTAATGTTGGTAGACCGAAAATGCTGCGCGCATGCGGGCGCGCGAGATTCTTTCGCACTCACAACTTTTTAGACAAATTGTTGAGTTTTCGCTTGGCTCACTAGTAGTAAGCGTTCCATTGCTTATCCTCCTCAATCGAGCATACTATAATTCTCCACCACTTTGACTGTCTAATAAGCTCCCTCTCAGTAGTATCGGTAAAATACCATTCATTTGCGGCTATGTGATGATGTATCCTTGTGTCGCTAGCTTGTGCTATTAGTAACATCTGGTAACACTTGCAAGTTGTAAAATATTCATGTCTTCATCGTCCTCGTCTGGATCAGCGCCGACCCCTCACATAGATGATGTGGAGGGGTCCCGGCCAGCTTTAGTTGTCCCTAAAGTGAAGCTTCCGCCGATTCTTCCTATATTCCAGCGCGAGGCGGTCTTGGTAACACCCACTGTGTTTCACTTTTCCCACTCAAGCCCCTCTTCCTCTTTAGGCGTTCTCCCTGGCTCTTTGTATCTTCGCTGCATGCTCTTTCTTCACTATGAACCTATCATGGGCCTATCAGCCGGATCAGAAGGGTAACAGTCAACATTAACGATGACTTCCAAAGCCATTGCTACTTTATAGGTTACGAAGTCCCGTTGGCTAATTGCCCGGCCTTCCCAGAATCCTTTACCATAAGCCATGCTGAGGCACCATCAGGTCCAACGTGTAAATTGGAGATATTGCAAAATGGATGGAACGAGATGGTCATGTACAACTCCAGTATCTATCCCCTTCCCAGCGACACACCACTTGATAAATCTCTCAACGATTGCCGACTTCCCCAGAATGGTGAACAGAACTATGAGTGCTTCCCCCAGTACCCGTGCCATCAAGCCTGCCGTAGAGTAGATGATTCGGAGACGTATTATCTTGGTGAATGCCCCGATCCGGCATCACTACCAGATATTGGCAATGACGTGATGAAGCCCGGTATACCGAAATGTCAGGTCAAGCTATCGCCGAACTCTCCTTGGGAGACTCTCTTCTGTAAAGAGGTAACAACATAATGATCAAGCATGTCAAAGATTCTATCTTTCAGGTTCTTACCATGCCTTACTGTTCTAGCAAGTATGATATTACACCCTCTAACATCCTTGGTATGAGAGGCATCATCCTGGCTGGCATGCTATTAGTGGTTATATGGTTCTGTGCTGAATGGGTGTTATGGTATGTCGACCTCAACCTGCGTAAAGAGAAAGCAGAGGGTATGGCCCGAATGGAGCGTGAGCTTCCACAGAAGAGGCTTTATCTGCGGCAGCAAGTTGAAGGGCATTGGCGGGATGAGTATAACAACGCCACGGCTAGCCCAGAGGATTCGGGCAGCCTGTCAGTGTGCATCGCCCCAGCAGTGGACGAGGAAGAGTTTGAGGGTTTACCTGATGATGAGATCAACAACTACGTCTCGAGGGATCCTGCGATGAGGTTCCAATCTGAGACCTGGAAGCGGCGGTTAACCCAGTGGAAGGCGTGCAAAGCTGCAGCCAAGCGGAGGCACAGGATTCGCCAGATATTCTACGTGGCTGGCCTCAACATCTTCTTCCTTTGGCTCCTTATCGCCACCCTCTATATCGTACTATATTACTCGCCTCAGAACATCCTTGCCACTACTAGGAATGTAGCTGATGACCTCTATGGTGAAGTATCTATATGGAACGCTCATTCATGGTTGGATATCCTTATCTTTATCGATGTCCTCCTCGATACCTTCCTATTCCTCATCGCATGCGTATTTGTCAAGTGGCCTCGTGCTCCGGTATATACTCGTCACGTCCAACAAATAGTAGCTAAGAAGAAGCAGCAAGGCAGTAGTAGCCGTGACCGTACCGGTTCATCGGAGGTCGGTGATGTCAAGTCTAGGGCTGTGTATGTTGGTGAGGACGGCATCCCGTCCCCACTAAGTGATGACCTCATTTCGGATTGCACCTCAAGCTCAGCATCTGGCTCCGAGGAGATTGTGATGAAGCAAACTCTTGCGTACGATTGTTGTCTGATGATCGCCTGCCATCTTTCTGCGATGACAGAAGAGCGGTATGAGACGTTCACTGGTACCTTGCGGGCTGCATTGATGGTGTTCCCTCCTAGCCACATCTTTGTCTGTGATAATGGTGGCGATACTCACCCCGAAGATGAGACTCAGTGGGCAACACAACAGGTTCATCCTGATATCAATTACGTGTACATACCAGAAGGCAATAAGACATTTGCATTCTACTGGGTTAATAAGTACTGGATACCTTATCTGGCCCAAAACGGTAGGATACCTGACTTCAAGTACTCTGTTATGATTGATGATGATGTGCCTTTGCCTGCCGATCTTTATATCCCTCACGAGCAGCTGAGAGCCAATCCTAACATTAAGGCCGTGCACTTCCCTATCACAGCGACTACTCCTGATGGTAAGCCTACTATGTTGGTGAAGATGCAAGATATCGAGTATAAGATGGCAGCAGTTCACAAGCAATTCCAGGCTAAAATGGCACGAGCTCTGTCCTGCCATGGTGCCGTGTCGCTATGGGATCGTGAGGCCCTTGATGAGGTTCTCTATGAGCATGATACTGTCTTTAATGGTGAGGATATGTATATGGGGTTGACTCTTTTGAGGAAGCGTGATGAATCTACGATTATTTCCTGTGCGCAGACAATCGTACCTACCTACGCCCCAGACACTTGGCCTGTCCTTTTCCGGCAAAGAGTTAAATCGTGGGATGTTACTTCACACAAGAAGACCTTCACTTATCTCTGGGAAGTTATTAATCCTCGTTCCTTCTGCCATGGTGCATCATTGGTGTTGAAGCCATACTTCCTTCAAGAACTACTTTGTATATGTTTGGACTGGTTGCGTACCTTCCTACTATGTGGTCTACTATTCCGTGACTGGCTTGGTCTCATTCTAATGACTCTTGTTTTCACTGCTCTCCTATACGTACAAGTCTTTGTCTTTGAGGTATTCGTTCTACGTGATCGACATGACCTCAGGTCCGGTGTGATTGATTTCATCCTGTTCCCTTGGTACCGACTCCAATCGTTGCTATTTAGAATATGCGCTCTTTGCCAGAACCTATTGGTTTACAGCCATCAAAGAAAGAATGTTAAGATTGGTGTGCGTGAGCGTAAAATTCATGATATTCCTCCAACGCCACCTCATTCCGATGTGGATTGGTTCTCGGTGTGGGAGGATGACGAGCAGGATTCTCGTCAGCAGCAACCACAGGAGAGTTCGTAGAGACAAGTATCCAGCAGCCATTTTAGAATGTCAGTCAGTTACTGATCACACAGGAAGTCCATTATGCAGTAGTTCATCATTGTCAATACATTTTACAATTTATCGTATCTCATCATTACCGCCGAGGTTGTACAACAACCAAGACTGTTCCTTATGTTGTGTATCACTTAACAGTTCCTTCTTGTGATGTTACACAAGTATCTAGAGAGATTACCATGTCTTGAGTTCTAACAGTTGTAACAAGAATCCGTTGACTCCGAGGCCAATACGCGACAAAGATTGATGAAACGAAGAGTGGTATGATACTACCGACTACGAGCTTTCATGACGAGCGCTGCTAATAGTCAGAATACGGAGAATGCCATGGCGGATGAAGCTTAAGAATGGTCGAGTTTTTGATGCAACTACGTTAGTCCATCTTCCACATGCAACAATCCTCCTGCAGCGACTCCTTGGTAGTGACCGTCTCACACAAAGCGACGCGCCGGGAAGTTGCGGGGAGCGGCGCGTGATCTAGAAGCGTCACGTCTTGGTGTCACCGTGAGACGTATTGAAAAAGGCTAATAGAAATTGCTACGGCAACTGTTGGGACCAACCGTGTCAACTACACTATTTCAGTCTCCTCTTTTACCGACTAGCCCTTCATGTATCACATCCTAACTCTTCTACTTGCCGCGTATGCAGCTGCTCAAGACCTCTATGATGACAAGACTATTCTTTCGGTTACTTCTGATGATTCCCTGGTTGACATCCGTACCATCCCAGATCTTCTTGCTCGTGCTGGCCAACAAGGAAACCCGAAGATCGCCACCTTTCTCTCCAACGCTCGCATCGAGACGTTGAAGTTTGCCCAGTGTCAAATTGCTCATACTACTATTAGCTCGGTGACTAATGATGAGCTCTGCGAATACTTGCATGAAGCTGGACGGCATCTACCAGGACTCGTGGTGACATGTACTAGAAACATCGGTGGCGAGGAGGCCAATGTTCGTGATGAGCTCCACGTTAATGACCCACAAGCAATACGACAGAGCCAGCTGGCCCGTATGAGAATGGGTGAGGTCTGGCAACTTCTCCAGGAGTATCCTCGCAGAGAAGTTAAAGTGGCTGTTCTTGATCACGGTGTAAACTTTACTGACCCAGACCTGGCACCTTTGAGGGGATCCTCCGTAACAAGCGATGGAAAGGATATCTATGGCGGCTGGAACCTTATAAATGACGATTCAGTCCTTACTCCAGGTGATGGTCATGGCCAGCGAGTGAGTCTCGTGCTCGCAGCGAAAGGGAATAATTCTGCCGGCATGGTTGGCGTTGCTCCTGACCATGTGCAATTGGTATCTTTACAGGTGTGCGGTATAAAAGGCTGTCCTGTTGATCTTCTAGTAAAAGCTATCGATATGGCAATAGATATCTATGTCTCTGCGGTATTTCACACGTGATCTCAACTCCACCGTTATTCAGTCCCTTCCCTGATTGCTGCGTTAGGCTCTCTATTTTTCTTTGGAGTGGCCTACTACATGGCTGTAATATCTCACCGACGTAAAAGAGGTCTCATCAGCTCAATAGTAATGCGCTCTTCTAACCTAGATAATCCCTCTATTTAACGATGTCATCGATCAGTGCCATTTCAGGCAGCGTTTGTGGGCCGTGGATCAGCGGCGTGCTGTACGATGACGATCCCCATTAGCACGCTTACCCTATTCTCTACGCAATTCTGGCAATTCCATTGACTGGAGCCGTATCATGTAGGAAAGAGTCCGTATCGATCTTCAGGGTGTGCGAACCTATAGCTTAAGGTCATCCAATCATTTTTGTCCTCGAGGGCTGCGTGTCTGTGTCATGCGGCTGTTATGTTGGTCCGTTATCCCAACTTATTAATATTCCTGGCTATTTCAGGTATTGTTATCCATCGAACAGTGCGTTCTTCCGTGAGACACCACTAACGAATGACTCGTCTTTCGCGGCTCTTCGTAGCAGCAGTGTTTTTAGGTTTAGTCTGTTCAAGCTCACTCTCCCCACATAAAAAGAGTCCACGTCTCATGTATTTCGATGTTATGTTCTTCATAGGCTATTAGCTCATCATGTTCAGCGTTCTCATTATTATCACTATGCTGGATACCCACAAAGGTCCTTTACCCATTGAGGAATATTATTCCCTTGCTCATTGGCAAAGGTTTCGTTATAGTATTATCCATCATCCGAGAAGAGTAGCAGAGGTAACACTGCTATATATAGCGGTTTTTGTTGAGTGGATGGGTTTAACCCTAGTAGCTCCATTAACTCCATGGTGAGGTTCTCTCTCTTCCTTCTCTACTCATCATTATCAAGGTTCATCCAGCGCCTGAGCCCAGACATGGATCCGGGTAAGGCAGCGTCAACGATGCTAGCTGCATACGCTGCTGGAACTACTATAGGATCTCTTGTATCTGGTTCAATATCTGACAAGTGAGTAGCAGGATACGTTCTGACCTCTTCGAATCTCATTAGGGTTGGACGTCGCCCTGTCTTCTTGACTGGCCTGTTTCTGTATGCTGTTTCATATTTCCTTGCCGCTAATGCATGGGATCTTGCCAGCTTTGCTGGCTTTCGCGCTCTTGCCGGCTTCTCTGCAGGTATGCCTCGGAATCCCTCGTCCGTTGTACAATTGCTATGGTCTCAGGCACCCGACCAGTTTTTATGGCTTTTTTAGGGGATACTTGCCATCCCAAAGACTTGACGTTCTATGGTATGCTTTTGTCGGTAGCAGTTAATGGTGGCATGTGCATTGGGCCGATTCTAGGTTGGTTAGTGTTTTGTCTAAAGGTGTATGTAACTTCAGGTGGTGCCCTTGCTCTCTTCAACCTCACTTTTCCGCTTTACCTTTTTGGTGCCATAGCTTCCCTTATATTTGTATTGTTGTTATTCGTCCTACGAGAATCACGACGGCCAGTTAATAAGAATGATCAAGCAGACTGTTTGAAAGGTAAGGGTCACTGAAAATCCATTAAAACTTCTTCCTTTTCAGGTCCTCCAGTCCGCGAAGAACGTAATAAATGGATGGTACCTACAATCATCTGTCTGGCGCTTATATCGTTCTCTATTCAGTGAGTCATAATAATATCGTCCAATACCTCATTAGACTTGCTTCTCTATTCTATAGCTGTGATTGTCTTAACTTTAGGTACCTCTTTACAGGTTGGTCCACGGTGTTTGGCGTCCTCGGAGTTGAAAGATATAATCTTAACTCAGCTGAGAATGGGTTGGTATTTGGTATTGCTGGAATTTGTATGATATTAGTTAGTTTGTTATATGTTCCGCTGACAAGTAAGAGTAGCTTACCAGTTGCCAACTCCTATACTGTTACTATTAGGATACGTACTTAATCCAGCTTTAACGGGTGCAGTTGGAATGGCTATTTCTACTCTTTTGGTCATTGAACCTTTCCTCTATAACATATACTGGGCCACGGCTGTTGGCACAGTTGTGGGAATTGGATGTAAGTAGGCGTTGCTCCATATTTTCAGTCGGTATGTATAGAATATTAATCGAACTTTTCAACTTATCCGACTGCCCAACAGTAGCGGGATGCTTTCGAGCGCACATCACCGCGGAAGCCATACTGTATTTAGTGGTCTGGCTCATTGTCTCTTCCCACAACAGTGACGACTTTCTCAATATGGGCCGCGATGTTTAACGGGTTATTCAAGATGGCCAATTAGTGGGTTCCGATTATCAGGTTGTCTTCTCTTTTCTGGTATCGCTTATTTCATCAATACAATTGCCCCAGCAGGACGAAGAGGGCTTGTGAGTTCTTTTGTTATGACATCATCTAACATCGGTAGGACATCGGTGAACGCTCCTTTAGGTCTTGCCTCAGGTGGAATAATCGGTCCGATTGTGAGCGGTGTACTGTATGACGCCGATCCAGAACGGAGGGCTTACCCTTTCTATGTGTTTCTGGGGTGCTCACTCTTAGCTCTGATACTTTGTAAGTTGTCATATTGACATTCAATCCCATTCTGCATTCCTAGGTATGGTCGTTGACCGTGGACTCAAATACACTGAATCACATCGTTAGTGAAACCAAGACTGAAAGGATGTGTTTAGCTGTTAGCGACTACGTTTGCTTTCATTCCTAATTCCGCTTATGATCCTACCAATATCGTCATTTGTTGTTCGCATCGCCGAGTTGTCGGTCTTGATGCTGTATTCTTAGATCCGCGATACCTTGCCGTGCTGTCTTACGCGGGTCGTACTACTTATTACCATAAAAGCATTATGTTTGACATAATGTACGAAACTTCTTCTGGGTATCCAAATTCTCACGTACAACTCCAGAATTGTGTTGTAATCTCAAGGATATTGAGCTAACGGTCAGCCTGTCAGGAAGATGCCGGAAGTATTGCCCCCATAAATCTCGTATGTCGAGTTCATTCACTGATTGGATCAGAGGGGCTTTCAACTTGAAAGTTTCAAGCGACTTACTAGACATTTGAGCTGCTTATTAGCTGCGGAGACAAGTATTCAGCAGCCATTTTCGAATGTCAGTCAGTTACTGATCACACAGGAAGTCCATTATGCAGTAGTTCATCATTGTCAATACATTTTACAATTTATCGTATCTCATCATTACCGCCGAGGTTGTACAACAACCAAGACTGTTCCTTATGTTGTGTATCACTTAACAGTTCCTTCTTGTGATGTTACACAAGTATCTAGAGAGATTACCATGTCTTGAGTTCTAACAGTTGTAACAATAACTCGTTGACTCCGAGGCCAATACGCGAGAAAGATTGATAAAACGAAGAGTGGTATGATACTACCGACTACGAGCTTTCATGACGAGCGCTGCTAATAGTCAGAATACGGAGAATGCCATGGCGGATGAAGCTTAAGAATGGTCGAGTTTTTGATGCAACTACGTTAGTCCATCTTCGACATGCAACAATGCTCCTGCAGCGACTCCTTGGTAGTGACCGTCTCACACAAAGCGACGTGCCGGGAAGTTGCGTGGAGCGGCGCGTGACCTAGAAGCGTCACGTCTTGGTGTCACCGCGAGACGTATTGAAAAAGGCTAATAGAAATTGCTGCGGCAACTGTTGGGACCAACCGTGTCAACTACACTATTTCAGTCTCCTCTTTTACCGACTAGCCCTTCATGTATCACATCCTAACTCTTCTACTTGCCGCGTATGCAGCTGCTCAAGACCTCTATGATGACAAGACTATTCTTTCGGTTACTTCTGATGATTCCCTGGTTGACATCCGTACCATCCCAGATCTTCTTGCTCGTGCTGGCCAACAAGGAAACCCGAAGATCGCCACCTTTCTCTCCAACGCTCGCATCGAGACGTTGAAGTTTGCCCAGTGTCAAATTGCTCATACTACTATTAGCTCGGTGACTAATGATGAGCTCTGCGAGTACTTGCATGAAGCTGGACGACATCTACCAGAACTCGTGGTGACATGCACTAGAAACATCGCTGGTGAGGTGGCCAATGTTCGTGATGAGCTCCATGTTAATGACCCACAAGCAATACGACAGAGCCAGCTGGTCCGTATGAGAATGGGTGAGGTCTGGCAACTTCTCCAGGAGTATCCTCGCAGAGAAGTTAAAGTGGCTGTTCTTGATCACGGTGTAAACTTTACTGACCCAGACCTGGCACCTTTGAGGGGATCCTCCGTAACAAGCGATGGAAAGGTTATCTCTGGCGGCTGGAACCTTATAAATGACGATTCAGTCCTTACCCCAGGTGATGGTCATGGCCAGCGAGTGAGTCTCGTGCTCGCAGCGAAAGGGAATAATTCTGCCGGCATGGTTGGCGTTGCTCCAGACCATGTGCAATTGGTATCTTTACAAGTGTGCGGTAAGAAAGGCTGCCCCGTTGATCTTCTAGTGAAAGCTATCGATATGGCAATAGATATCAGAGTTGGTGTGATATCTATGTCTCTGCGGTATTTCACACGTGATCTCAACTCCACCGAGTTCTCCCTCCTCCGCGCAGTACTCAGAAGAGCTCAGGAGCACAATGTTCTACTAGTTTCTGCAGCCGGCAACGAGAATATTGATGCCCATGAGTGTTACCCTTGCGCGTATGGAGGCCCTAACGCCATATGCGTGGCTGGACTAAGTGACGATGTGACCTATAATCTTTCAGAGCGTTCGAACTTTGGGGACATGGTTGACATCGCTGCTTTTGGCGAGCTCGTCTACGTTGGAGAGGATAGATTCGGGTATCCTAATTATCAGTCTGGTACATCTTATGCTGCTCCAATGGTAAGCGCTGCGGCTGCCATACTATTATCGTTGGGAGCCGAGCCATCCTCGGTCAAACGTACACTCTTGGCTGATGCTGACCAATTCGAAACTGCTGGTAAACCCCTAAGACCTGGTGGTGGTGCTTTAAATATCTTATCGTCAGTCGAGAGAGTCATTAGTATGAATAACCTTCGTCCTATTGCTACACCGGGAAATCTTCGTTATCGTTTATAATCGTCCCCCGTGGAATCCAGCAAAGTTTTGGCTTCCTTTGTTCACTTAAAAGCAGAATCTGCTCGCTCGGCTGTCTCACGGCATGCTGTTGCACTTTCGACAAAACCATCGTTGCTCCAATATTCTGCTTCCAATTATTTTGAGTTTTATTCGTATAACGGATTTCAACACAAGTTCTTAAAGTGGAACTGATCTATCTCGTTTCACGGCATACTGCTTCGCTTCAGCAATTTCCAATGCTTTGCGTTCATGTTTAACAGACGTTAGTTACCTTTAATCTCGGTTCATAAAGAACGCGTACGAGTGTTTGTGTGCTTTCAAGCTGAATGATACCTCTTCTATCGCTTACCTTCCGTACTCGAAACATAACTACTTGATAACACAAACTTATGCATATCTCTCAATTGTACTCCAGCGATAGCAAATAGAAACAAATCAACTTACCACAATACACTAGTTCATAACGATAATGAAACAGGCAGTGTAAGTGTGGGAACACAAGCTTAAATCTTACATTCAGCTGCAAATGGAGAATAAGGTAGCTCCGAGACAATAGGCATCCTAAAGAACGCATAACATGTATAAGATGATAAACAAGTATTACCTCAACCCACTGACTGCACAGAAACTTTATCTGCTGCACCATATCCAAGGGTACGATCACACTCTTGATCCATAGCAGGGAGGGAGTTAGTTGATCGAGCCCGCGGTCGCATGGGGACTTCTGCGCTACCAGCCAGATTTGCTGGCATCAAGCCAGCGTTGGCCTCAGTATTCTGCCTCGCCTCCTCATTGCCATCGTTGGCCTCAGTATTCTGCCTCGCCTCCTCATTGCCAGCGTTGGCATCAGTATTCGGGTGCTCATTGGATGATTGAGAGCCTGGTGGGGGAGGATGATTATCTAGCGGCCCCAACAAATCGGGATATGGTGGTTGATCAGTCCTGTGGGCTCCGTAGCCAGTAAGATCAGCCCCACCAACGGCTATAAGAGTCTCGGGAGATCTCAATATCTTAACAAGGCAGTTGTACATAGTAAATTCTCGGCGCATATCACCATACACCTGAGCAATCGCCACACCTCCAATGAGATCGAGTAGCTCCTGAGGGTTGGGGATCTCCGAATAGATGACCTTCTGGGACGAGTCTTGGAACATCACACGAATAAACTGCCCAATAGCGTAGATAATTGTGACGTAGAAGCCCAAAATACCGAGAGACAGGAAACCACCAACTTCATTACCACCAAAAACTTTGTCCAACATCAGAGTAAAACTAACACCATCAAAGCCGGAGTTTTCCGACCCAGAGCACACCACGCCTCCTCCTCCTCCAGGGCACGAGTCATATTGCGTACTGCCCATAGAAGCGAAAGGGTTTCCCTGTGAGCCACTGATGGAAGCCTCTAGGGAATACCACATGGTCGGGTCACTGAGGTAGCTATTCCACGTGGCAGTGTTAGTGGTATCGATATGGATCACAGATGGACCGAAGTTAGGGAATAAAACTCGACTTGCCGGGTTTTCTACGACCGTACTTATGCTCTTTCTGAAATCCTCGAAATCGAGTGGGTAAGATCCCATCGAACAGTCGTCACATAAATTGCCGCTCGTTGGTACAACACTGGCATCACAGCCGCATAAGCCCATATCAAACTCGCCAGAGGAGGTGTAACCAACGCTATTAGAGCGCGACCAAGATACTGACAACTTCATTTCAACCCTAAGATTCTCAGCCAGACTATCAGCACCCAATAAGTCAACGATTGACTTAACCTTATTGGGGCTCGCTTGTATCATTGAGGAGCTACCAAGTGGAAAGGTGATGTTTTGAACAGCAGCTTCGGTACTAACGCCCGGCTGAGTCTGTAAAAACTTCGTTGCCGCCGAGCCTGTAACAAGCCTAGAGTGCAGTATCGGGGCAGAATAGAGATCCTGGAATATATAATAGGGAGACTCGCAGTCCCCTGCGCAGGTCTGGATATTCAACGACACCTTCATGGAAGCTTCGGTCACATAAGCATTCTTCGAGAACGGCGAAAAAGTGGAGAATATCATAATCGGTAAGACAATGATGATAACGAGGATGATTGTTAGGCCACAACCCGACATGCATTTCTCCCACCAGAACTTCTTGCGCTCTGCTGGCCAGTTCTCTCGGCGGTCATCCATCTCTTGCGACACATCCCAGAAGTTGTTGTGTGCGTCCTCCAAAAGGAAGTATTGTGAGAGGTCCAAAGACGTCGGCGTTACAGTCCAGTCGACTGTTGTTCGGACTTCCTGTAGGAAGGGGATGACTTTATAAATAGAGAAGGCGTAACCAGCTACAGTGTTGCGAATCGCATTCCAGGACTTTGCCGGCCTCAGCGAATCATACCATATGCGAGGCACACCATCACGCAGCTGCTTTAGGGACACCACCAAATACTGTACGAATACGAGATAGTATATCGACATGGCCCAGTTTTGAACAACTGGGGTGAAGGCTGAGGCATCGTTATTCGGTACCAGATTACACAGTATTGTAATATGAAGGGCGAGTATTATAGCGATTAAAAGTATAACACGAAAGATGAACCACCCCATAGCAGTTCGAGTGGTCTTTCTCTTCACAGAGTCTCGGCACAGGTCTATAGATGTATCGTTCAGATTGTCCCCCGCAGTGAAAGGAGTATCTACGTGAGACAAATCAACATCGATAGTGCCCGTATCACTCATGCAGCTTGCACGGTAATAGGCTCGGTCGAGCACGATCAACACCAAGTGGCTTATCATTAAGACCGCGAGTGATGCCGAGAACTTGTTGGATTTGAGCGCACCGAGAACATCCTCACCGGTATCACCCGACATCTGGTGGTAAGTCAAAATACACCATACCCATAGAAATAGAGCCAACAGAAACATCGGAATGTAGTAGTCACAGCCAACCTTGTGCGCAGCAAATGGATCTATATAATCGAAGATCTTAGCCAGCCAGTCGGTTCGGCGTGACCCCGCAATCGCGATGGGCAGAGCCTCTTGTTCATAGTGAGTGAGCCTCAGAGTCTCGTTATTAGCATACACTGCCTGGGCCAGCCAACGCATTCGCCGATAACCATCGATAAGCTTACTAACTCCAACTAGATCACTAGACCAAACGGGAACACATCGTCCTTGAACGTCTTCGTCACACATGTAACGGGAAGTCGCGTATCGACTTAACTCAGCATAGCCCACTGAGGTCAAAGGGACACCGTCAAGGTCGACGAAGGAGCCTATCGAGGTGGATGTTGCACTTATGTAGTCCGAGTCACTAACTGACGATGAGCCCAAAGACTGGAACACTGTAGTGGTACGCCGCATAGGGACATCGTCCCCGCAGGTTAAAAGGCCGGCCCCCTCGCTAGTGTCCACTGGTGCAGGGTTCATCTCATGCTCGACATCCTCCAAGGAGTCGGGGTCGAATACACCCATGTAATCACGTGGGACCAAGATGGCTGAAGATTCCTTATGGGGATCGGCGACCTCAACAAAGTCCCAGAGTCCACACAGCTGCAGGGACCATTTATGAAAATAAAGAGCCAGCAGCAATAGGGCATCAGCCCAGACATAGCCGAATATGCCTGAACTTCGCTGTCTCGGTAAGGCAGACTCACCGGTGACCTTAGCGAAACCAATCCAAACATCCCAACCGACATCCACATACTTGGGACAAGAGAAGATGGTAGACATTCGAGGGTTGCCATAGCCTCCTTCGAAGGTAACAGGGGAAGTAGCACTGCTACCAAACCGCCAAAAGATACCAAAGTTGCTATCTGTCGAGGCTGCTCCACAGAGCAAGGGCGTCTGATAGGCCATGCGGACAATGAACCACAACGCTGTAGCAATGATAAGGACTTCCCAAACCCACCGGGGCTGGAGCGGCCATCTTGGAGTGAACCAGAGAATGAACATAACACGCACGGCATCGAAGATAGAGGTGGCCACGAGGAAATCCAAGGCAATCATCAGGTACACTGGGAAAACCGTCGAGGAAGCAAGATACTTCATAGCGACCTCGAGTAGGCCACCCGCTCTGGTGTGCAATGTCTGAGGGTCTGCTGCCCTATAGTCTTCTAGAAACCTCATGCTGTTGGTGCCGTTCTCGAGAGTCTGCTCTAACCACTGCCACGCACTCGCGAGGATACCAGGGGGCTCATCTTCGTAGGATTCTTTTTGCCGTTCCGAGTAGTTTAGCAGCACCTAGGACTCCTGCATTTTTCCTAAACCGAAACGACGCACATCAGACAATAGCGCTTCAGCTTCGTGTGGATGTTTATGGCAAACTTCCAGTGCCTGATGCGACTCCATATCGCTGAAGCCGTCCATACGCAAATGCTCGACTAGCATGGTCTCAACTTCCCGGAAGCCGGTCTTGTCGTCGTCACGATTCACCTCATCAAGATTATCACGGCTAACGGACATGCGGTTCTTTGCAGCCAGTCTAGTCGTCACAGTGACATCAAACCCTTTCTGGTTGACGTCCACGAATGTGTCAACCTTCTGCCGAACCCTTTGCAGTTTGGCCGCTAGGCCGCCGATGGTGCAGGTAGCCTGCCGACTCAACACGTAGAGGTTGGCGTTGAACTCATTGATGAAGCGTCTGGCCTTCGCCTTCCGTGACTGGACTTCCTCAATAAACTGGTTTTCGATAACATCATAGCCGACACTATTGTATATCCTAAGTTGTATTAATGCGGCACACAAAGTCAACAGCACAGGACCGTAACCGAAGGGGAACGGCAATGTCACCCCACCGTGGGACTTTCCCAAACCCAGCACTTGAAAGAATATCTGTAACCACGTGAAGACATCATGCTCAACAAGCGCTCCACAACGGTTTCGGTTATGATGGTAGACATCCTGTAGGTTCACGCACGTAGCACAGCTAATGTACGGAACACGAGCTGTGCCGTCAGTGACAGTAATGGGGTTGCAAGCATCCTGCCATACCCTACAAGGAATGAAGGGGATTTGGTAGAAGAGCTGAAGCCCGAAAGCCGTCGCCGCCGAGCACATGGTGATAACCATCATATGCCGCGGCGGCATTGCCGCCGTGCAGCTTTGTAGTCAAAGTGAAACCGAAGGAGGCCCACAAACATACATAGCATAACATCGGTTATCACATTGGTCTCCATAACATATGCGAAAGAGCTGAGGAAGGTTAATAACCAGACCACATAAATCCACAGCCGCATAGCCAAGATCGACCACTTCCCGGGACTTCTGGCGCCGGACATGGCGGTTTTATCAAGTGAGAGAACAGCGTTCTGACGGATCAGTCTCGAGGTGGCGGCCGACGCTAAGTTACCGCTCAATCCGACGCGGATATTTCGCATAAGCATGACAATGATCCACAGGCTGGTTAGCTCCCAAATGAGTGCAGCGCCAGGTATGGCCTTCATTGTCATGATGTTGCTCGGTGTAGAACCGCCATAGAGTTGCAGCTCTGTGTAACCCTCGAGACTACCAGGTGCTACAAGGAATCTTTGCCAGTCATCTTGGCAAGATGCCGTATACGCACCATCAGCTTGAATCCACGGCGAACCACAAAACCATCCTCCGTCGAAGCGTGCCGGCTGCTCCGTCCACCAAGGGGGGTACCACAGCCGCAATATCAGTTGCACGATGATACAAACAAGTACAAGGCTGACTATCCACAGCCTCCGTATTCTGAGGCTAGCTCCTCCCTTCATCGCTGACATTATGCATGCCGCCATAATGTAGTATATGTAGCTGTAGATGTTACTGCGAGCACCAGCTGCTAGCATTAGCGTTGAGGCTGCTAGAGGAGGAGTGTAAAACGCCAATGAGCTTGAGGAAATCTCCAAGGGTTTTTGTCCCCATGGAGAGAGACCATGCCGAGCGGTGTAGTCGATGTTTCTTTGCACCACACATAGGATGAGGATGCCAATATTCCGACCAACGCTCGCACCAGTCCACGAGAAGCCCAACCACTGCTCCGTATCGGAGGCAATGGAATCTTCTGTGAAGGAAAAGCGAAAGACGTATTGCAGGATAAAGAAGATAGACACCGCCAATGACACTACAACGTTCAGCGTACCCCAGCCTCGACCGAGGAACAATAATATGGCGGCTACGATCATTAGGACAACACTGGCGAGAGACGTCTCAAAGACGGAAAAGAGAAATATACAGTACATTACAACAGAGGGAAGGATCCTCGCTGTGTATACTATAAGGGATTCAAATACTCTCATGCCCGTTGACCGCTCATCTTTAGACAAGTCGACATCGCCACCGGTCGTCTGGTCAAAGTCATCCAGAACTAGCAACGAGGATGCGAACCGGACCATTCTCATACAGACAACCGCAGAGAAGGCAGTCAACGCTGTCTTCCAAATGCCCTCTGCGGATTTATTAATACCGAGTTCAGAATATAAAGGATATGATAGGTTACGAGTTAGACTGTCGTATATACTCGGATAAAGAGCGACACATCGCCACCCGACAACAGCAATACAAAAATAAGCAAGGGCATAGTTCACTACAATAATACCACGATACCTTTGTGAGTTCTTGAACAGAAGCTGGTATATTGCGATTTGTACAACAAAGATAGCGAGCATCGCAATAGAAAATACGTCTACGGGCTTCGTCAGCGCAACCCAGAGCGTCCAAAAGAGAGCAATGTACACTGCTATGCGAGAAATAACAGTCCAGTGCTCCCTCAGGAAAGCACCAATAGGTGTGCTAGCCCGATGCAGATCATGAGAAGGCGGTAGCCGATCCGGCAAGATGGCAACGAGAAAGACGCAAAGGTGGGCGATCGCAGGAACGAAGACGTTCGGGAATGGATCCAATGAGAAGTATGAGTAATCCCAGATAGCATACTCCATAGATACCGCACAGCAAACCACTGATGATACTATTAAACCGAGAGTGACAACACGCTTTATGAAACCCTCGGGTTGCACTATCAGAACAAGAGCGAAAAAGAGGTAGATGAGAATATAAACGTTGCTTTCGTTGGTGACACCGAGGACGGTCATCACAATTATCAGAACGCATACCACAGCAAAGTCGGCATGGGTTAGCACACGGCGAACTGTCTTCCACAAGTACTGGGCAGTTCGGCCGCGCATCCATCTTGGCAGAACAGACTCATCGCTTGAATTATCGACCTGCTTCGGAGACGTACCGAACTGCCATCGCCAAATAGCGGCAAGAACGCAAGTAAATAGGAGTTGGAGGCTGAGCGCCAAGAACCTCCATCCAACTTGAGCGTTATCTCCAAAGTTATAGAAATGGATACCGATGCTCTTTAGGAAGAACGTTTGGCTATCAGTGGTGACTTTCTGGGCAAAGGTCCACGGAATACTGCATACTATACTTAATAGAGCAAGGAACCCTGCATAGCATACAATACACCCATATACCGTTCTTGTACCGACTAAAGCTGGCAGCAACAAGAGGGCGCAGCCACCAATCAACAGTGGCGTTGCCAAGGTACTAGGGACGACAACTGCCCAGAGAAGCAGTATGAAAGGAGCTCCAACACTAAGAGCGATCGTATCGAGGAATGCAGCCCATGCACGAGAAATCCAGGAACGCTTCTTCGCCTTCGGTGCGACATTTCCAGCCAAGCCAGCTTCGGCAGCGGACAATGCATCCCCATCCTGAATGGTCGAAGGAGACATCTTCCGCGCTCGGTAGGTGAGCCCTGAGGCTGAATGCTCAAGGGCCGCGGATGTCGCAGGAGTCGGAAATGAGCTGGAGGCCGGTTCTGCCTGAGATGCCTCGAACGACGCATGCCTCAGCGTTGGTAGGAGATACCACTGCTTGGTGAAAGGCTCGTAGGGTTGGATAAACCAAGGCAGAAGGAAGGCCTGCATGGCCAAGCCGGCTGCGGAGAAGAGCATAACGGTGAAGTTCATTTGGAAGCCAGCAGGGTTCTCTAACTTATACTCCTTGACCATTGGTGAACCAACCATCTGCGGCATCCACAGGGTTCTGTTCATAGCATCGGCAACTCCACCAGGTAAACTTAAAGTATACCTGAGGAGCTCCTTTTCATAGCAGATCTGAGAATGCATTATTAGCGTACATTATAAAGCCCTGTATCCATGTGTATATAAGGATTAACTTCTTGAGCTTAATTTTGGAGATGCTGCAGTGAGGGCTATAGCGGAACTGAAAAGGATACAGGATATCGTTAGGCGATCAGTGTGCGGCGGTGACTGGCCAGTGAAGTTTACTGTATTGGCTCACAGTTTGATAATGTACACGGGTACTGGATGACATTGTATGTGAATAGCTTACGTTGGGTATAGTCCAGGTGAGTAGTCCAAAGAATAAGTATAGCACATATGGTAACGTAAGTAGACAAGGTGACAGCAGGATCTGCCACAATATAAGGAAGTACACGATCAGAACTTGTGCCCGAGACAATAAAACAGCTGCACTGAAAAGATATACCAATTGGAGACTTTCAGCAAGGCTTGACCAGCTACAAATCGTAGCGTGGAAAGTGGCCAATCTATTTCCCAGCAATTTTGCTGTATGCAGTTGCGAGCAGACGCCGTGAAACCGTCGTGTGTTCAAGCAATTTCCAAAGATATACTCACCAATGGCGGCACACTAGCAATGGGTAGTGATAGTTTTTGAAAGGCAACAGGATAAATGTCAAAGCAATCGGGAAGTAGGAGAGCGAGGACAAGACCACCGACAACATACCTGACACAGGAAATAACTACACACGAGGTAAAGTGCTAACGAAAAAAGGCTGAGGATTAGACGCTATCATCCTACCATCCAACTTGAGATGATCCAAAGTAAACACTAGCATATGTTGTAGAGTAAAGGCCACCTTGTAATACGAGTAAAATCTGATTAAGTGATAGTGTGGTAAAGTAAACACTTGGCCTCTTACAATAGGAATACAGGCGACATATGAAATAACAGGTAATGGGCCAATAGACAGACGTGGCCAAGCTCTATATGCTAACAGGCTTAATGATATTAGGAGGTATCTGACAGGGAATGAGATAAGGAGGCCTCGACTAGTACAAGTTGAGTAACCTACCCAATGCCAGGCACAGTGGAGCCTTCAACACACGAAACAGCGACAACCATCGCAAAGATCACCAATCCCAGGAGCGGTGGGATTGGGGACCGCAACGGCAGCATCTATCGTTATCAAACAGATCACAAAATCAATCCTATAAGGGCCAGATCCCAAAGCCGCTGCGTCTAAGGGAATTATTGTGTACTGTAATTCTTAACCCTATCCCTGATAGAAGCACCTTGATACCAAATGCGGTGAGCATTTTCGACAACGTCCAAGCAAGGTTAAACTTCAACCGTATGGTTTTAGCAGCCTTAATAGGCTTATTGAACAACAGTAATGTTTACTCACTTACACCAACACCTAATGTTGCCTTAGGAAGCAGTAAAAGTAACACAGTATGACAGTATTTAGTGTACGTAGGGGTTAACGTTAAGTTAGATGCCTTCAAGAGCCTTCTCTATGCCCTTTGCAGCTCTCACTACGAGGTTCCTGTCATCAAACGACAAGGCCTCGGATGCCTCTCTGAGGAAGTTCTGGCCTGACATAATAGCAGCGATGATAAAAGCGATGGCTTGCACTACTAGCAGCCTTACATTGCTCACGCCAGACACGTAACAGCGACTGTGACTCTCGGTCCGCCAAGTCGGAATCCTCGACAGCCGACAGGTCACGCTCACCTATGGAGCCAGGAATAAAACAAAGAGGATAGATAAGCCCATCATGGCTGGCTGAAGCTGTCTTACCTGTCAGCGCTTCTATACCATCTGTCTTAGCAATAACGATCATCAAATCAGTGTCGCACCAGACGTCCACTCTAGAGGAGAGTGGGAAAGGTACGCTGCAGAGGGCAAGCAAAAGGGAACATTCCAGTGCAGTTGGGACACCTGACACAAAAAAAAGCGGTATCAATATCATCAAGGCTACAACAACCTTACCCCCTTGAACTCTCCTTCTGAGCTCCACCCTGGCAGACTCCCATTTCATCGTATCGGCATCAGGCACATCACAGCTTGGACTAGTCAACAGTTTCATAGCCACTGAGGAGGCCTCCAACGACTTGGTGAAATCCCCTACCCGATTGATTACCTGCCATGTAGGAGAAACAAGCATTACGAAGACAGTTCAGATCTCCACTGTAGGTATAGATATACTGTATATTTATAGCGCGAGAGGTAGTGTCTGATAAGCTTTATTTTACATCCATAAATGCTCTAAACTATATGCTCTACATTATGATCTACATTTCCAACGGGCCATGTACAGTCAATGTCCAAGGCTTACGGTAAGGCTTGGACATTGACTGTACCTGGCCGCGGTAAGGCCCTTACCGCGATGGCCATGTCGCCCCACTGCAATAGAGGTGCCACTTCCCGGTTGATTTTGCCAATCTGCGCCACAGTCTCAACAGATGCTTTATTGACAATGCTCAGAGGGGTGCTGGCGTCCCATGGCCCTTCCAGCCCCACAGTGTGCCACATCAGTCTAAGAGCCTCGACCAGTGTATCTGCGCATCCATCACATTCACACCTGAGTAACCTACGGCGCCCCACCTTCGTTAGCAAACTTCAGCCCCCTGGCCGCGGCCTTTGCATTCGGCCTGTACCGACAGATAGTGGCGAAAACCTCAGCGGAGATTTCCTCTGTGGATGACAGAGACTTGACATTCAAAGTGTTGACGGCATTATCTAACACAGCAAGTCTAATCCAACAGGCAAGAGGCACCCACCATTGAGCGCAAGCATGAAAAGGACTCTTCCGATCCTATCGATACGACCATTATCCAGCAGCCAGTGGCCCAGCTCTGGTTCTCTAATAAGCACCTTCACCGAAGGGGCGTCTGTGAACGCGGTGAGGAGCAGCTCCAACAGGAAAACCTGAGCTGTATCATTCCAATATAAGGAGAACTTACGAGCCTTACCGTCGCATCTGTAAGAGGGTCTTTATTAGCAACTTTATCTTCAATTTTCTGAACCACAGAGTCGACGCAATCCACGAGAGACCGATAGAAGGACTCGTGACTGGCAAAGAGTAACGGCGTGGATAAGATCGAAGCTGTTGATGCACTCACCTGTCGGATGTCCATAGAGACTCTACAACCTTCAGTGCATGCAGGACCACTGTATCATCGCCGTTACGTAGACACATGTACCGTGAAAATAATGGCAGGTACCTGATGAAGAAGGGTGACATTTCTGATGGAAAAACGAGAGAAGACTCAAATAGACGCAATAACATTCCCGGCCGTGTTTCCGAAATATAGCGAGCCACATCTGCCTTCTTCGTGTAGTATAGGCACCCCCTCGGCCATATTCGCATCTTATTTTTCTTCCTCGGGCGTGGCACGTTCTCTAAGGCCCCACAGCCGCCTTAACGAGTAAATAACGGGCAATTGCCATATACATCAAATCATCAAACACAGGTGAATATCGAACTCTTTCGAAACGTTGCCAGACGACCTTAAGGGTATGTTGCATTTATACATCAACATTTCTGCTTACGCTGTTCAACATTACTAAAACTAATAAATGAGGAAAATTGGTACTCTACTTCACAGTGTCAATCCGATCCACACTGAACTTCTCTGCACCGCACCATCATCAATTAGAGATCCTCATGACTCAAAGGTACCCCCCGCCGAGAAAACAGAAATCCAAGCCATAAATCGAGCACTAGTTATTCACTTACGACCGTAGCTCTTCAGTGTCCATAGTGGCATCTTTAACACCCTTACACCACCGATCCAAGCCAGCACAACACCAGTCCAAATCCCTCCGCTTTGGGCTCTCCAAGCCTCCTAGGACTCTCATGGCCCCAATCTACCAAATACATCACTTCGATTCGAGCCCAGAGCTCCTACCTGGGATGCCCTATAATAATCGTCGACATAAGGCAGCAGATAATTGCATACATCAACCTAGCGAACGTTCGCTGGTCTGAAAAGTCTCCCGTCAACACAGCCTACTCTGTATCGCTCCGCTGCATCATTAACAATATCCCCACAGATATCCTGGAGCTTGGGGGCTAGGGGCAGTAGCATGGAGAGGAGATGAGCCACGGATAGGGCTGATGGAGACTCCTCTACTTCCTCAAGGACTTGAGGGAACTGAGCGACAGACAGCCTTTCAAAAGCACGAAGGCCAACAATGACTTGCCATTTCCTGTTTTGCGATATTCTCCAGTGAGATAAGGAACTCCGGTATGTCCGCTAGTTCCTTAGTGAACTGCGGGAATCGTATAAGTAGCTGCACTAAGGAGGCTGAAGCAGCATGCCTAACCTGTACAGGACGACAAGACGGATGAAATGACATCCATGCAATACAGACCAGCAGGAAACCTCACAAGAACGAGAGCTAGTGATACTGGCAGCCCCCTTCGACAAGTTCCAGCAAGGAAGTGGTACCAGAACATATACCGATTGTTCATCCCAAGGCTCCTTTAAAGATTCCGACGGAAGGTCTAGCTTTGCGCCCGGCCAAATGTTCCTTTATCATCCGGTATAGGGAACCTATAATAGAGCACACTACTTACATTAATATTGTTATGCGATGCTGAGACAGCAAATCTAACATGGACTTGTCTATGCCCTATCCAGACACTACTAACATCTTCCTCCTTCTCTATTATATTACCCAATGTACCTACCACTACGCCTTACTCCTCACCCTCTCAACTACACCACCCTTACGTATAGCCAATTGCCTTTGACCACCGTTATTAGAGTCCGACAATACCAGCAATTCCTGTACAGTATAGCCTGGCCTGCCTGGCTCCTCCCCGTGATGGTACAGCACCTACCCCACCGTCCCCCATACCACCTCATCAAGACTGCGGCCTACCGGATCGTATCTTCCTCCAGCGTCCCGCTTGAGCTCGTGGCCTTCAAAGTCAAACCTTCGGCCTTCAAAAGTCTCATCCTCCGGTCGAGGCATATCCTCATCCTCATTAACCGGCTCCATCCACTTTTGCTTATCAATCTCCAACTCGTCCAACTCCAGACGATTGCCATACCTACCACCTCCGTCCTCCCCCGATACCCCCAGGCTCCTCCCCTACCCTAAATCAACCTCGCCTTCATACATGTCCTCCCCTTCAGTGACCGTATCTCCTGCTTTGTTGCTGCTATCTGCCCCATCCGAGGGGCCTTCAGCCTCTAACTTCTTTCGGCCACGTTCGCGAAGGAACTCGATATTCGATGCGCTAAACATACGCTGGACCTGCGAAGTAGAATGGCTGAGATAGTATTAGTAAAGGCCTAGCCATATCGATACAGCATGCTCCATATGCCCTTGAGTTGATTAGACAGTTCCATATGCATTTTTGAGTTAGAACAACTCAAAAGTGTTCGCAATGAACCCTGCAATGAGATTAGCGTCCTATTAACTAATCCTCTAAAAATCACTTTATTAGTAAAACTCCGCAAATGCCCGTATATGGAAGAGGGTATATCCAAACTACCGCGCGCCACGAAATCCCTACGTCCTCCTCATGATTACCTCAGCCATAGTCTCCTCTCTCTCTTCCTTACTCATGTTCAACACAGCCGTAGTGTTGTTGTTGTTGTTGTTGTTGTCTCCATTACCCTCCTTCACCTTCCCCGCAGCCTTTCTCTGGGCTAAAGGCACATTTGCCTCAGCCAGCTTCTTAGATCTCCATGCCCTCAGTTTAGGCTTAGGAAAGCCCTTGGCAGCTGATGACGGATGAGCACGAGGTGGAGCAACCACTGTATTCAGCTAAACGGCAATGATGGCGATATTACTCCATCCCCATCTACCTCGGGATTCCTCTCCACTACACGATCGTTCATCACACGAGCAAGCGGCACATCAACCGAGGCTAGCTCAGCCTCTTGCTGGGCCTTAACATTACGACTCTCATCTGAACAACAACGTGGCATACGAGCGGCGTTAAACAAACCAGCAGCCACACCAGAAAGTCTCATGGTGAATCATGATTGGCTTTCGCCCTCCCGATAGATAGCCCACTGAAATCCAGTGACTGGATAATACATAAGGAGTTCAACTGGCCTGCAGTCACTGTACTGAGGCTCGTTAGGTTCTTATACGAGACAAGGTTAATGATGATGAGTACTAGAGGATGTGATAGGATAAAGAATTGCTCAATGGACGCCTACTACACATCCTAAGCCCTACTTGGTGGAATACATCTATTACATCAACAACACTTCACCTACACCACAATAGACACTGACGATAGTCATTTAGGCGCCCCACAGAAATAACAGGTTGCTCGGGAATAAAACAGTGGTCTTAATACAAAGATGCACTGCCATTGGACTGCACATACGAAGTCATGCCGCAAGAAAGAAGGCCTTCCCTTCGGGCCCGTCTCATGTCTCGCTATAACTGCCCGATTGACAGGGCTCCTTTCCTCTCGCCAATGGCCATTCCCCCTTCTAATACCTTCCTTCATTATCCCATCCTCCTCGGCAAATGTAACCCTCTTATCCTCCTTGCCAACTCTAACCACACTAGCAGCTGGTTTATCACCATTAAGGAAGTCCGCCTGTTCTTTTAACAGGTCATCCTCTGACAGCCATGCCGGCTTACGTGGCATCTTCTATACCAATACTACCACCATCACCAATACACACTAGTAAACTCAACAACGATTATTCGGTCAGTAGGGCAGTCCTCGACCCGCGAAAGAAATGGAAGAAAGAGGTACTAAGGGCAGTCCTCGACCCGCGGAAGAAATGGAAGAAATCGGTACTACTATCATGACTACTTAGTATTGCTACTTGCCGCGGTGGTAAATTTTCGCCATCAGACCGTTGACAACCTTCCTCAAATTCTCGTTGCAAATGCTCTTTGCAATGGCGTCGATCTTAGCCTTCTCCTCTTCCTCGAACCTATCATCACGACCGTGGTGTCACAATACTGTCCCCATCCCCCCTCGTACTTATCAAAGGCCTCCTTCACACCAGACTTAACGAAAATACCCTTAACTTCAGCCACTTCCGACTCTGGCATAGGAACCGTCATCTCCTTCACCCAGTCACCTTACCGTCTACCTGTCTTATCCCTTTTCCTGTATAGCTCATTGAGCCTAGCTAATAATGCCCGACTCTCACCACCTACCGGAGATACTTCCCCAATCTGCAGTCCCAATCAGCAGCAGCCCTATTACCATCATCTGCTGCCTCCAACAATTCTCGTGCTTTAAGATAAACGTATGAGCACTTACTCTCGAGTATATCGGTGCCAACCTATAAGATTCACCATCATACTACTTTATATCCCCTACAACACACCCTCGCCTGCACATTAACAACGACTACCCTCCCCTTTAGTACCTTTCCTATAACCTCAGGATCACCAAAAACATCCAAGACATCGTCTTGGGCTTGAAAGTAGTTACCAAGTGATATGCATGCCTAACGAACACATCATCCTCCTTTCCTCCTCAACCATTCAGCCCCTTTTGCGGACCTCTTTAGTCTTGGCATAGTCGGTCTGGTCTTCGGGGAACTCCGCCATGGCCATTCCCAATGCCACAGGCAGCCAGAACGAATAATAGGCAGTCTTGAAGGCGGTAATAGCCCAGTACCTGATCCACGCAATCTCCGACCTCCGAGACCACAACGGAAGTCTCTACCTCTCAAACGTGTAGCGAGACAGATCCACATCCTGGTCAGTAGGACGCACCGAGTTGAGGTCAAAATGCTGCCCGACGATGGTCCTCAGAGTGATATCGTGACACAGGCGCATGATCTGACAACAACATCAACATCAGTGTCACGGCGTCACATTGTGGCCCACTGAAAACTTGATCCTCGAGTCGAAGGTGGTGTTGTCAATTAAAAGGGAGTAGACCGCGTTCTCTATAAATACTCCATCATTCAGAGCATTCGACATCGACACATTGGGCAACCGATACCAGCATTCCCTAACATCAAAGTAGTAGTAGTAGTAGTAACAGGCTGCTCTTACTTCCCCCGACGCGTCTGTGATTGGTCCATAACATCATCATACATGAGGAAGCTGGCCTGTAGGAACTCTACTCCCCAGCCCATAATAATAGCGTCTTTTAAATATGTGCAGCAGGAGCAGCCTCCACAAAGGCTAAGGTATCTATGGGAGGGGGGCAGTGGAGGAGGGCAATAACAACAACAACCGAGGCTTTAACTGTTGCTTATTACGTCATCACTACGGTGATGCCTCTTGTCATTTTACCACCAACACAGTTATAATCGAGGCATTTGCCGAAATAATCTTGAACCTGCTTCACTCTCTACACCATCTCGAGATCCAACTAGTGAAAGCCAACACCAGATGATTAGCGCAGGACGAATATTAATTAGGTCTTCCCTATTAACCAACTCCGCCCAGGTATGGCGCTTATCATGCCTGTGCCATAATACAAATAGGAGATAATGAACATTCAATAAATGTTAACAGAATACCGAATACTACTGTTTGTACTACTGTAATGTTAACAGAATACTTCTTCTTCTCTTTCCCTACGGGCACCTACTACCTCCTCTTTAACATTGACTCCATAGTCTATCCTCCCCTTTGATAGATAACTACCTATACCGTCTACAACTAAGCCCTTGACCTAATAATACTATTAATATCAACCTAGCCTGGATGAGGAGGAGGAGGGGCGGAGGCGGCGGTGTACCTTCGGGTAGGCATCTAGAAATTGCTGTGGTATACTGTCATAGGCCATAACGTTAAGTAAAAACAGTGGCTGACAACAAGGTCATAGCCCACCAAGCGGGCATCATCATCATCATCCAACGGCCGCCTGGGCAATGAACGCTCTGTGACGCGCCTTGGTGACGCCATTGAACCGGTGTCACACTTCTAATTATCAACCAAATGCGGTGATGATGAAGTACGATGGGTGAACGACAGCTTGCTTCGCCATCTTTATTAGTTTCAAGGGAGGCAAGAACTTGGACAACTAGTTTACTTAGCCCTAGCAATAGAACTAGTTGCACTAACCCGGGAGCAACTACCGGACATTGGACCATCCCCCCTTATACCCATTATAATTATAAACACCACAAAGGGGTTAGTCCTCATCATCATCGGTAGATGTGGCAATGGATAATAATAATAGTGGAGTAGTGTTACATTATGTGTATGGCACAGGGTGGCACCTAACGTCTTCGAGACTTCCTATCACCGCCGTCCCTATCAGCACCTAAAACCCACAGCACCTATTACCCTCCATACCCTACCTCCAGCCCATCCTACCTTCACGAGACCTCTTGCCTGACTTCTGTTGCTGATCCTCATCATCATCATCCAACAGACCCGAGAGGCCGAACTGATCCTGATCCCCGGCAGTCTCAAATTGCACCGGAGCTTGCCGTTGATACACCTGCAGCAGACTCCACCCCAACTCCCCCTGGCCTCCAACCTACCGCCGCAGCACTATTGCTCTCCCCACCGGCCTTCTCCTCTGCCCTCTCAAACTCATCTCGAGCTTGCTCCAATCGCTTAGAATCATACTGGTAGATCCTATTAGCCGATGAACGATCTGAAATCCAAACCATTCCGCTCCTCCCTCACCCGCAATCCGGACCTCCCGCCCCTACCAGCAAAGAGCCTAGTATCATATACATTGTTAGCACCATCATCATAGAATCCAGAGTCCAAGCCACCACTTTGATTGAACAGACGTGCATCATACTGTCCCTCGCCCTTCGATGTGGGCTGGACCTAAACCAACACCCCTACCCACCAAAGATACCACACCTGCCCCCACCTGTTTGCCTAGTGCAATGAGCTCTGAGATATCTCTCTCCTCATCACGATCACGTCCCTGCTTATTCCGTCCAGCCTTCTCCATACGATGCTCTCTGAGAGTCTCCCTCATAACCTCAGCACGAGCCTCTTGTTTACGGTAATCTGTCATACCGTAACTTCCGCCAAGACCCATAAAATGCTGGTCCACCTACCTTCCACCTCATCCCGGTTCTTATTGCCTCCAAAGGCATTAGTACGAGACTTGCGTGCCTTCGCTGCCAATTCGCGTAGCTTCTGCTCTTCATTCTCCTAAAAACCAACAACCAATCTAGACCACTAAGTCCGATGCTGTGCTCACCTGCTCCCGAGCAGCCTTCTGCTTAGCCAACTCATTCCTTATCCTGATCTCCTGTCTGGCCTTGGTCTCTGCTATATACAGATCTTCAGCGAACTGGGCGTGTCTCTCAGACACTGTGACATCCTAAAATACAACACCGTCACCCTCTGTCACTCGCCATTTAAATTCCCTACAGGCAATCTCCGATACCCGGTAATGTTACCACAGTTGCGGGAAGTCTACCTTAACTATATTCGACAATACGTATGCGTTTGCGTACATACGTTGGCAAGGCGAACGAACAACTAGGAGAATTCCCCGACTCCACGCAGATTTAGCAACATAGCTACCCGCAATAATAACATATACCTTTGCGAAGAGTTTCAGGCAATTTGACAAAGCTTCGGTAGACTCACGCCTGCCTCCACACTGGCATACAGTTCAAGATGAACTTGACGAGCTCCCCCTCCTCCCCCTCTCTCCTCCTCCTTTACACCAGCAGCAGCTCCCCCTCCTCCCCCTCTCTCCTCCTCCTTTACACCAGCAGCAGTAGCTCCCCCTCCTCCCCTTCTATCCTCCTCCTTTACACCAGCAGTAGCTCCCCCTCCTCCCCCTCTCTCCTCCTCCGTTACACCAGCAGCAGTAGCTCCCCCTCTCTCCCTACTACCTGTAACCCTCGTCCATCTGCTGCTATACGTTTATCCAAAGGTATGACATATCCCTTGGCATTCTTCCAGTTGCTCACACAAGGTGGTATCTTCCACATCTGACCACAGAAAGCTACCAGATACGTCTGTCATCCAACGCTGGTATCCTTACGGCTTGATCTTCCTTAGTCAACTTCTTAGGTGGAGACCTTAGGACCGGCGGTGGGGGCTCGGTAGGGGCTAAGTAAGGGATAGTACTACTTTTACTACCGAAGGTACCAGCAGCACTAACGATCATAATAGGACCGATAATAGTCGACAACACTTCACGGTAACAACGATCAAGGTAATGAATGCTGAACCGCAATGAACTCTCAAACATATAGCAAAGCGGGTAGAATCTAAGGGATTGGCGTAGGTCAAGAAATCTAAGTTTAGAGTCCTAAAAGTATGAAGCGATTGGGAGCCTAGAGCTCCTCTTCCTGTAGGAAAAGTATATTCCTCTATAGGAGACTACTTACTGTATAGTACTGTAAAGCCACACGTGTTAAAATTAAACATTATACTATATGTTACCACTTCTATCACTACTACAACCCTATTCTGATGAGACACATAAGCACTCCGCAGAAGCCACATAAGACCCTGTTATTACGAGCCGGCACTTTATGATGGCGAAACTTTGGCGGTTCCATAGGATCCTTCTGCACCTCAACCACCTTAATGACTCTTTGCTTAATATTGGGGTTGCGGCCAGGAGCATCCTTGCTTGGAGTGTACCTGAGTATCAACATAACAGCAATCATAGGTATCTGTCCAATACGCAGAGTCCAGGGCTACTGCATGATCGAAGGGGTTAAATAACAGACAAATCACTCAGGTCGAACATTTTCATAATATTCTGATCCTATTCAGTGTACCAATCTGAGACCGATTGTTAAGCAACGACAAGCATATGATATATATGGAATATAAGATATGATGTTGATAAGGTAGAAGGGTATTCACAGCAATACTCATTACCGTAGATATTGGGCATTGGCTAGCTTCCTTTGGGCATCGTTTTCTCCAGAGAGATGCTGTCTGGTGGTATCAGCTTGCCCGATACGTTGTGCCAGAACAGCTGATAAAAAGGAATGGTAAGCCTATCAACCTTTTTGGAATCTTACCTTCAAGAGCACTGCGAGTCTCATCAGTGTTCTTCTGTAACTCTAGAGCGTCGGGCCTATCCAGACTAGTCTCAGGTGTCCACCTCTCCTTTAGGTCACCTGATGAATATCTTAGGTCGAACCGTAAAAGATCCCCCACAGGTTACCTGGCTTATGCTGGTGCCGAGCTAATGCCTGTTTGATAGAGTTGTCAGATGCCCTAACTATTGACATAATACTATGTAACAGAAATAGGCTACAACCAATCAGTCACAGCAGTCTACCTGCGGAAAGTTCGTCGATTAGCAAGGCGCGCGCGGTCACCAAAAGCGCATTATGATGCTGTCCCCACGATACGTGGATTGAATGACTTCCCTCTTAGTTTCCCTCTTAACCCCCTTCCTAGAGCTGTGGAAAGCAGCACTTATATGAGCGTCGTCCCTGGTGTCGGCCAAAGTAATGCCCTTAATGAAGGCACTCCGCCTCAGACCGCCCAGAGGTTATCAATAACAGAGTCTGTGTCGAGCTCTCGCAGGGGGTCCAATGCCATGCAGAAGGTATATTTCAATTTCGAGCTATTTGGGGAAAAGTTGGTATGCGAAAAGACCATAGATCCCTATGGTATATATCATCAAGTACTAGTGGATGTAGGAGGAAAAAAGAAGCATCTTTGTGAGGACAGCTGCTACGTATTTAATATCAATAATAAGATAAGGCTCTTCACTATATGGCTGGTTGAATGGAGATGGTTCCAAAGGTAAATAGAGACAGGGCTCCAATGATCAGCACATCGAGCTTAGGTTCATATTGAGTCTTATCGTGTTGAACTCCATATTAATAGCCATTGAGGATAAACGAGACACCGACAATAAAATAAACCAAGTAACGTCATCTTACTTGTGGTCGTTAAGTTGCCTCAGATTGGCGCTACTGCCGACTCTCTGTTATTAGCATTGTTCACAGCAGAATGCCTGTTGAAGATAGTGGCTTGGGGGTTGATAAAGGAAAAGGCTACCTACCTCAGAGATGGTTGGAACTGGCTCGACTTTATAGTGGTCGTTACTGGCCTACTATCACTCGTCAATTTGGGGGGAGATACAGATCTTAGCGTCCTCAGAGTCTTTAGGGTCCTCAGGCCATTGAGGAGTTTAACAGTGCTCAAGGAGATGAGGGTAATAAAAGGGCGGGAAATTGGGCATGATGCTTGTTGTGAAGGTATTAGTGAACACAGTACTGTTGTCTATCCCTAGACTGGCCAATGTAGCAGGAACGGCTATGTTCATATTGGTAGTGTTTGGCATAATGGGGATTAACTTTTGGGGAGGAGTATTGGATCGAATGTAATAGCCATAGGCCAGCAGCAGCAGCTGGAGGAGTATTTTCGACGCCCCATCGGTTAGGTGTCGGTTGACGCCTCATCCAGTGCTAGTAGATGTCAACGGCAGCACTGTTCAGAGTGTGCTGCCCGCGATTAGTAGCCCTCAGGAGTATTGTTGGCAGTGGGAAGTTGACCCATCTCAGAGCAGGTAGTATAGGTCATCGAGAGGCATTGTTCCACAAGGCCTTTCGTAGGCTGTGTGGTGGACGATACTCGTGTCTGCCTGATACCTATTGTGGATCCAATTACGTTGAGGACCAGACAGAGGCCTTTAGACCAGTGTTCATGGTTAATGGAAGCTCTATCTCGGGGGGTGGCATGGGAGGTTACCAGTGGTAGGAATGCTGCTATAGAGAAGGGTGGTTATATAGATTCTGACGTAGGTGTGAAAGTACCCTCACCCCGACAGACTCGGCGGACTTCAACTTTCGAATAACACGGTTTGATAGTCTGCCGGGCGCGGCCTTGACGGTATTCCAGTCGATCACATTGGAGGGTTGGACGGACGTTATGTAGGTGGGAGGAGTATCTTTACGCACTAGGAAGATTCTCGAAGGCTAGATTCGATGACTATTGCGTTTTAGGTATCTTTTGCAAGACAGCCATTCTGATTGGTTCGCCTCGGTGTACTTTATTATCTTAATAATAGTGGGCTCATTCTTCCTGCTCAATGTGGCTTTGGCTGTGGTATGGGATGCCTTCTCCTCTATTGAGGAGGAGAATAGGTTGGCTGCTGCTAAGCGGGTTAAGAAGGAAGCCAAGAAAGCTTTGAGGAAGGTAGTAGTACACCGGAAGGGAATGGTGGTGTTGGCGTATCTGTCGGTGGCGGACTCCTCCAGTTGAACGATAAATTTCGTCCTTATATGGCCACAGTACTTGTTGTTGAAAGGTGTAAAAATGATCGTTCAAGTCTTGCCAGATTTAGTCGTAATTCTCCAGTCCTGCTCACAGGCTTCCAAGGATCGAGGAATGGGCAAGCCGGCTGCAGGAGCCATGTCTAGTGGTGATAGAGCAGAAGAAAAGAAACAAGGCTTCGCGACAAAGGCAACCGCTAAGACAGGCTCAACATTGATGGTTATGCAGCTGATGGACGATGAGACCGCGCATCCTATCATTACCAAGGTTAGCGGGATTGGGGGGCTGGCGGATATGATGATGTGGTCAGATACGACACTTAGTGTTCTCGGACTGGTTTGTCAATATTATTATGTTCTTTATCACTGCCAATGTGATAGTAATGATGTTTGATTCCTATCCTCCTCCGCCGTATAAGATATCAGCGATCCTCACAGTGCTCAATCAGGTAGTAGCCCATCTGCCCGGGGCTAGAGACATTGTATTCTTCTCAGATCTTCACGGTGGTCTTTGTTATAGAATTCATTCTTCTACATTTAGCATTGGGTACTTCCCCTACTGGTGACCATCAATACTGTTATTAGGTCCCAAGCGATACTGGACTAAGCTTGTCACTGCCTTTGATGGCTTTATTGTTATAACATCTTTACTGGAGCTATTCCTAGCCAATGGGTCTAGTGTTATGACTGCACTTAGAGGCTTTAGGCTGCTCAGGATCTTCAAACTGGCCAAGAAGTGGGTGCCACTATTTCAGGAACTTATTTATATCGTTATTGATAAAGTATTGGTTAATAAATTTCATAATTTAGTCAACGATTTAATGCACAGGCGAAGTAGTATGTAGTATGACATAGATAATAATATTACATATTAATTGTACTGTCGTATTAATTTATCAAATAATCAACACCATGCTCGAAGTGATAAATATTAACGATGATATAAATGAAAGAGTTGAGCTCGCGGCGGCGATGAAGTGATGATCTTTGAGATAGAAGCAAACAAACAGCTTTGCGAGTGCGAAGATACAAAGGAAATTTTATAGGAAATATGCTTATGGTGAAAGGATTCAGATTGCCTCCGGCGCTCGGCATGTATCATTCCTCTATCACAACTCTTCTTCCTCTATCAGGTGGACATCATTTCGAGTGTTGCTGAAGTCAATAGCTCACACTGTGAAGTCGATGGGCAACTTCTGTATACTATTGGGCTTGATGATGTTCGTATTCACCTTGATGGGGATGAGCCTATTTGCGACGAAGCTTAGAATGGATGCAGATGGGAAAAAGATATCAGATGACCTCTTGGCACCGTGGCCTAGGAGCCAATGTCCGGGTGAGCAAAAGGGGGGCATGTTATTATCGGCAGTGTATGTATTAATATTCAATCGCAAGTTCGATTCCCGGCTGCAGCATTAGTAAGATCGCTTTGACTGGAGTACCCGAAATCGCCAAGGCGGTGCTAACCGTAACCGTTAGAGAGCGTAACAATGAGACTGAAAACCGCCACTACTCCAAACAAAGCGACAAACCATCAATCAATCTGATCAGCACAGCGACTGCAGCGAGAGCTTCATACCCCAATCACCCTTCCGACCAGGACCGCACCTGGCACACACATTCCAAGTAGCTAAACCGATAGAGTAAGGGAACGAATAGGGAATGGCACAGGAGGACACCTTGCGGGGAATACATGCCGGAAACTGAGGAGCGTGGAACAATACTCCGCCAGTAGAAACACGGGACAACCGTACCAGCATAGTTATCCGCCGCGGGCAGTTTCCTAAGGGTATAGTGAAGACACCAAAGTCGTAGTGCTTAACGGACAAGGGTGATGGCATCTACAAATAGTACACGATAGGGGTATATGAGTTATATTAAGCAACTAACTTGTTGGTATTAATGATCAAGTTAGACAGCAGCCTTTATGGTCATTGGAGGCAGTAGAGCTCTCTCTTGCTGAACTATTGGAAGAGTTACTAAGTCAAGCTGTGACTGCACGGCCCGTCGTGCAAGATGACCAGTACGCGTGCAATAGGAGCCGGGAATAGTCAGGGGTCTAATTTATTTGAGCACAGTCGTATGAGTTGGTGATATAACTATTCCCTCCTCCTCCTCTTCAGGTGGCGGATATGACTGTGTACCCCGCTCCCATTTTGATACGTTCCTATGGTCCCTTATTACAGTCTTTCAGATCCTTACTGGTAACCCATGCTTGCTGTTATGTCACGTATAATGTCATTTGGCAGGTGAGAATTGGAATACGGTTATGTACGATGCAGTGCTGGCGGTGGGTTGGGGTGCTGTATGGTTCTTTATCGCGTTGGTTATCTTCGGTCAAAGTGTCATACTTAATCTCTTCCTCGCAATCCTCATGAGCAAGTTCGAGGAGAGCTCCGCCACTATAAGGTTTGTCTTTCTAAGTAGCAAGGGGCCGCTCAAGTCTCTTTTTTAGGGAGCAGGAGCTCGCCCGAGCAAAGTCGAGATCGCAGTTGTCAGCGCTACTGAAAGAAAGGAAGAAGCACGCTGGTGGATTACCGTTGTCAGAGGCTCTCAGCCCCGACTGCCCACAGGATGATCCATCTCCGAGGTGAGTTGGAGTGGAGTGGATTGGTGTGAGCTTATCCGTTCAGGACTCTGGCAGTGAGGAGTATGATAGGCATGGAGAATCACGGTGGCTTGGCGAGCCCTAGTTTCGAACAGGCACTGGAGGCATCGAAGGATCCTATACCAGTTAACGTGGTGCCCTCGGAGATGGACAGCGATGATGATGACAACGATGAGGAGGATGATGAGCGGCTGCCGGGACTGATACGGAAGGAGCCCACTGTCAACTTTGCGGATAATGCAACTTTCCATAGGACAGATGAATCTAATGAGATCATCAAGCGGGCCTCAAAGGAGTCGGTTGATCCTAAGTCTCTGCACACTCGAGAGCCCTGGCCGTGGGGCCATTCTATGCTACTATTCAGTCAGAGTAGCCACTTCAGGCGACGCTGTATTAAGGTTGCTAAGAGCCCTTTATTCGACAACTTCATCATCATTTGTATTGTTATATCATCGGCCTTCATGGCAATAGATAGCCCCCTGCAAGATCCAGGCTCAGCAGTGGCGATATTCCTGGACATAATGAACAAGCTATTTTCCTTTATATTCCTAATAGAAATGCTTATCAAATGGGTAGCTATGGGCGTCCTATTCAACAAGGGGGCCTATTGGCGTAACTCCTGGAATGTTTTGGATGGCGTTGTTGTTATTGTGTCGATGGTTGACCTACTCCCATTGGGCGCAGATGTCTCGGTATTAAAGACTTTGAGGATGCTGAGGGCACTCAGACCTCTGAGGGTTATATCTCGGAATCCCAACCTGAGACTGGTGGTCAACACCCTGTTCAAGTCAATGCCGGAGCTATGCAACCTTCTCATCGTGGGTGGGCTATTCTTCCTCATATTTGGTTTGTTCGGATTGTCGTATTTCAAGGGCAAGTTCTATACCTGCCAGGTAGGCTCTTAGGTGTATTACCGGTTCCATCATCTCCCTTGAGAAAATCGTCAATTTTTGAGCTCTATGTTACATTTGTGAAATAGAAATATAAATTATAACTGTCTGTGGAAGGACTTCTTATAACATTATCACATGACCTAGGTCATTGAAGTAAATGCTGATTATAACAAGTAGCTTGCAGAGAGGTAAGCCCCTGTCCTGTTAAGGCAAGGTAGCTGCTTATCTATAAGGTTGAGCTATATGTTGAATCAATGTCGAATTAGAAGTATTATATTTCCCTCTTCGGGGCACTGAGACCAATGAGCAGTTTCGTATGCCTTCTAGCAAAGCATTATTGGTCAGTGCATTGTCCCAGCTTCAGGTTGGCGACCCGGAGAGTATGAGTTTGGTCGAATGGCAATATCAGGATAGGACTGGGATGTTGGTAACTCCTATGTGCCTCAACCGAACCACTGGCGATCTTTTCACCGCTAATGTAAGGGCCTTGACTATAAGTATTCGTATCTTGGTGCTTTCAGGAAGCACTAGGCGGCCCTGCACAGTGCGGAGGTGGTGTACCGTGGACAAGGGCTACATCGGATACCCCAGTTTGTGTGGCGTCGTGTGGGTCACAATACGACAGGTGAGACTGTCGTCCGGGGGATTGGTGGAGTTGGAGTACGTACCTGTTGTCGGGCTGAGCGACAATAGGATCGTTCAACGCCACCACGCGACTGACGCACACTATTGGCTGGAAGGAACGTGAGTCTGGAGACGAGCTGTTCAAGCTGAAGGCCTGCGAATAGCTCAGCTTCGTCTGTGGTGAGCGATTGTGGCATTTCAAATGGAACAATGAAGGAACGGTCAATTGCGCCCTCCGCATCAGAAATCCCAAGTCGAATATCTTGTAATTAAAAAACTCAAGGAACTTTCGGACGCATTTCCACGCTTCGCTCTACTACAGCATCTATTAATTTCGCCGAGAATGTGTCGGGGTTCGGGAAGGCCGGCGCATTTGTCATCCCTGGAGGTGTCTGTCAGGTCCGAGGCATGCCCACCGCTGCTTACTCTCGATGTCTACCCCAACATCTGCACACTACATCCAGAGAGCTCAACGGCAAGGTAGACCTGGAGAGCGGCTCTGGTGCTAGTGCAGCGTTTTAGGCGACTTGAAAGTGCTGAGATTGTTGACAGTGTTGAGTGGCGAGGTGCGATGGAAAGGAGTATCATGCCGTGTGATAGGTGTAGCTCACGCTACTGTAGCGGGGCTTTTCAGGCAGATGACCACAAGGTAAGACAACCGAGGGCTCAGCTTAGGAGGCATCCTATCAGGTAAATTCGTGCCGAGATGAATGTGAGAACCATCCGTATTTTTGCACTGATACCTGCGGCACCTCAGGCGTGTTCGATGGTACGTGCAGTGGTGCTGGTTGGGTGTGTTGTACAGGCTCTTAGGTGGAGACTGCGGTACATGCATTGAGGCATGTGTGGCAGCATGTGTGTGTCCTGACTATTGTAAACCTGTGATTAAGGATGCCGCTAACTGTGTGGAGCAGGGCGGACAGTGGTGAGTCTTCTTGGGGGTTCCCATATATCAGCATTGTATTACTTCGCAGCGCATTGAGAGATCTCGAGAGTTCCTGGTTCAAGAATGCTCACGTGTGGCCTGGAATGAGTCCAGTCGAAAGGTCGAATCATGAAGTATGAAATGCCTGCCATATTGCCTAGTCTCATCTATAGTCAGTCTGGGGCATCTGTCGCCCCCCGTCCTAGGCCGACAATTTCTTTAATGGCCCTGGAATAGAAAATCTTGGCTCTTCGAGAATTCGAGGAGGCTTTAGTAGAATGTGTTCGGAGCTCCCTTTCGTTATGTAAAATGATTAGATCTTAGTTACTAATTGAATAGTAAGTATCAAGTTAAATTTATTTAAGACGATAACATATTTCCAACACTGCCTCTATTGATGTTGATGTCCTCAGGCTCAACATGCATCAACATTTTGATAACATAGCGGTGTCCATGATGACTCTATTTGAGATATCCACCACCGAAGGTAAGCTAGAAGCGTTGACAGTTGTTATACCATCGTTTAGGCTGGGTTGATGTAATGTATGCCGGCACCGATGCCACTGAAGTATACGGTCAGCCACGAAGGGACAACGCTGAGCTCTGGGGGCTATTTTTTGTCTTATTCATGTTGGTAAGCTTATCACAGCTCTACGCGCGCGGGGACTACTGTATTTACAACACTCTCCACATTCTGAGCCACTACAGGCTAATTTAGGTTACATGATAGGATCCGAAATATATTCTGCATTCGCTCGTAGAAGATTCATGAGCCATCTCCTTGCGCAACCACCACCTTCTCAGATCGGCTCGCTATTTATCCTCAATCTGTGTGTCGGAGTCATCGTCGATAATTTCAACAAGATGAAGGCCCAAGGGAACTCGCTACTGCTTACTGAAGCGCAGCAGAAGTGGATCGAACTACAAAAGCAGTTGTACACCAAGAAGATATTTTTGGAGCTCGCTCACATTAAGGTGGGGCTTGTCGTTAGTGGTCACTGCTTTGCTCCGAGGTGTGTCGGTGATAATTTGTTACTCTTCCTCGGGAGTCGGGATTCGTTCATGCTAGGAACCAAATTTTGTCGGCTCTCCCCGGTAGGAATTTTCTAGTCCGAAGGTGCTATAGAGTGCCGTTGGTGGAAAGTATGTTGGAAATGGGAATGTTATATCTGTAGGAGGTGTATTGCCTATCTCAGGATTTGCCTATGAGTCGTCGTAAGATGTACTTCTTTTGCTCAAGCTCGAAATTTGAATCGTTCATCATGTCATGTATTATCCTGAACACTGTTATTATGGGAATGAAGGTGAGCCACCACGGGAGGCATCCAATCAACCTCCGGCGAATCCTGTCGTAGGTGTTCCCTTCACCCTCTGAAGGCTATGAGACCACCTTGGCTGTATTCAATTATCTATTTGCATTCGTGTTTACTGTGGAAGCTGTTCTAAAGCTCTACGCTACGCGATGGTGGTACTTCTACGTAAGTCAGTGCATTCCTCTTCCTTTGCTTCCTGTGATCTTCTTGTCATCATCAGGACTCGTGGAATTGCTTTGACTTCATCTGCGTTGTGGCTACAGCGGCGGGCATCCTTGTGGATCTCCTATCGACCATTACAATTGGCACTTTAATGAGCGCCATAAGAATCTTCCGAATAGCAAGGTAGCCGACTCCTACCGCCTCGCCGATCACCGTGAGTCTTCTTCAGGTTATTCCGGCTTGTCCGATTTGCCAAAGGTCTCAATCAGCTCTTCATAGCATTTATCCTGTCAATACCGAAGCTCTTCAACGTTGCCATCCTCTTGTTGCTCCTGCTCTTCCTCTTCACCGTAATCACCATCCTCTATCACCAAGCTGTGGGCCATGCTCCTCCTGTCTAGGTGCTCGGCGTGCGGCTCTTCGCGGCAACACAGTTCTCGGGCAGTCACGATGACCATGCCAACTTCCGTAATTTCTACCGAGGGTTCATGACCCTTGTCCGGTGCATGACGGGCGAAGTGAGCATCCTCCATCTTGACCCGAGCGGTATTCCTCCTCCTTCAGAGCTGGAATGAGATAATGCACAGTCTCACCAAAGGTTCCGACTTCTTTGGACATGTCCTCCACAGGCCATGCGTGGACAGCTACGACATCACAGCGGACAACTACGCACAGGTATCTACCTTGCCCATAATGTGAAGGCCGACGGCTTGGTTCCAGTTACAAGAGAAATGCCTTATTGACAATCCAGTTCAATGCGGCTCGCCTGTCTCCTTTGTGTTCTTCCTTTCGTACACCTGCATCATCACCTTTGTGGTTCTCAATCTAGTTATCGCCGTCATTCTCGAGGGCTTTGAAGACTCCACCAAATCTGCGGAGAAGGTGCTGACCTTTACCGCTGCCGCATCTAGCCAGTGTGCTTCTGACAGGACGTAGTGAACAAGTGCATCGACGTGTGGAAGCAGTTCGACCCTCACTTCGACATGGAGATTCCAATAGACTCCGCGGTGGGCAGGAAGACTCATTACGTGTATTTATGCAGGCTTTAGATAGTGTTCATGGAGACGGTGAACTCGGAGATGATGCGAGACAATCCGGATTTGCGGAAGCGTATGATGAAATATCGTCTCGAGCGAGGAGGAGGCACACTGTATCGATCTATACCACTCAAGCAAGCACACTTCCTTAGAATGCAGATCAAATCGAATAAAAAGGTCGGCGGCGGAGGGATACACATTAGCGACTGGGACAGGACTCAGGTACACTTCTTGAACGCTGTCTCATCGGCCTTGAGGATGATGATGGTCCGCGATGACTCCTCATTGATGGAGGAAGTCAGAACCATCAGAACGTTAGCAGTCTGGTCATGGCCATCTTTCAGATTCTTTCCATCGAGTCCGGTAAGCATGCATCCAGGGAGACTCAACAGATAGCCAAGGTCCGGGATATGATCATGTCGCAGGCCAACGTGGTGCGTCTCTCTCGTGCTCACTCCTTCCCTCGAGTCTTTTCGTTAGTCCGAGCGCCGCGGGTCGTTCGTGGTCCACAAGATGGGGCCGACCAGGACCAGCAAGATCGGTCGCTTGTTCTCCCCCAAAGGTAGATGTTTGCTGTCTAATATCTTATCGCCCCCTTTAGAGCCCTGCTCTCCCGATGAGCCTGTTGATGATGAGGATGAGGAAGACGAGGACGAGCCTCCTGTGGAAAGTGGTAAGTTACAGTTTGCACGCAGCGATTGAGTTCGAGCTCAGGGCAACCAGGAGCAGAGCATCTGCATCAAGCCTACTCTGACACTCATTTGGTTCAGCATGTAGCAGCATCGAAGATACAACACTCTTTCCGAGAGTAACAGAGAGTCGGTGACTGTGGTGATAGAAGAGGACTTTGCAGATACTTGAAGAGTAGGCCAGTACCGAACGACCGTACTCGGCAGTGTCAAGAGTGCGCCGCCCCGATTCAGCAGGATGTGAGAATGCCCGCTGCTGGATGATAACATTAATATTGTTATATTACCTTGTACCATGACCATAGCTGTCATCTTGCCTGCTGTAAAATTATTCATGCATCTCCATCTGTTGAGCTCAGTATTCCAGTTTAACTACTGGGTAACCTTCCCTTTCAATCTCACAAGTGCTACCTCCCTCAGTAGCAAAGCCAGCCAGCTTCTCTAATCCTTGCATAGGCTTGAAGCCGAGATGGTTGAATGATTCCAATAGTGGTGGTTTGGTATCCAGTTCTCCAAAGTATGGTCTAATCTCAGTGTTGTCAACTCCCGTATCTTACCTGCCAATGCAGCTGCTCACCTCTCCTATCATTATTATCCCCTCGCTATATTTGCTCACCTTCATGGGTTGCAGTTCGTCAGGTGGTGGAAGTACAACCACTAGTGCTCCAGTTGCGAGCACGACCAGCAGTTCTCCAGCAGTTTCGAGCACGTCCACAACTGGGCCTCCTCTGGGTGGTGTAGCGTAGGTTGACATATTCTCCCCCATTAGTGTCATCCTATAGCGCTCAGATACGTCACCTCCGAGAATGGTGATAATATGACTCGTCGTGATGTTAAAGTGGAGCCTGGCCGAGCAAGTAATTATCACGTCAAGCTTAACGCAGGTGAGTCTGAGGAGATAGAAGCTTCTGGTGTATCACACCACCACACTGTCTTTAAGCTGGGATAAGACTCTCCCGACCTGCGCGCCCATTCAGGCAGGAATATTAGTTCACTTACTATGTTTCACAACTTCACTGCTATCTAGAGACTATTAGTATTTATATTCTACAGTCGGTCTAAGAAGTATTTGATTCAGTTACCACGCATAAACTTAGATGTGCTAGTAGGCACCATTCGATCCCAAATTTGTAGATCTACCAAATCTCTCTTAGACTGTCTTTTAACCGGACTGTATTATGTAAATATGAATTCATATACCGTATTATTATATTCATTTATTAGAATCATATTACTATTTATATTGCACTCACGATTCGTATTGCGAGAATATTTCAGTCGATTTGCTTATCAGGATTGCTGAACAGCCGAGCAGTCGAAGGATTTGGTGCGGCATTCACTGCAGCATCTGGTGTTAACTATAAGAAGTTGAGTGATGAAAATAAAAAGAAGTTAATTGAATTGTAATTTACTAATTCATCATTCGTGGGTTTATTACCATATTCAACAGATACTTCGGCGAGAGTGGTATAGGTTACACTATGGGCAGGATACCAATAAACTCTTGTGACTTTAGCCCATACTCTTATAATTTCGATAACGTATCCGACGACTTCAATTTGGACCACTTCGATGATTCACTTAAAGGAGATGTTGATAATGGTATGACTGATATGATCCATGATGCTTTGGCGACTACCAGTTTGAAGCTTTTCGGTAACTTCACACTTTTCTCTGCAATTAGTTGGCTAACTTTTTAATATTTTCAGGTAGTCCATGGTCTCCACCTTATTGGATGAAAGCTGGTAATCATAGTATGGTCGGAAGTTCTAATCCCTGTCTTAAGAATGACACCCGTTATCATAAGGCATGGGCTCATTACTTCGTTAAATGGGTATATCGACAACTGCATTGTATTTATGTGAACTCGAGTTCAGATTCAATCGTATGAGAAGAAGAATATCTCAATTTGGGGAGTTACGCAACAGAATGAGCCCGAGTGAGTGATAGGATTCACCGTGCGTATCGTGTATTGTTATACGGTGTCCCTCGTAGGTTCTTCTCCAATGAGAAATGGGAGGCTTGCTCCTACGATCCTGGTAATCAGACAGCCTTCATTAGAGACTACTTGGGACCAGCTCTAAATGCCACATTCAGTGATAGGGTTAAGCTGATGTTCATGGACTATACTAAAGACCATCTCATGAAAACATCTGATGCCGTTTTGGGGGACCCAGAGGCGGCTAAGTGAGCAGCTGTTACATTAAATTATTTTCCTGCATTCCCGTTGCAGATATATTTATGGTGCTGGAATACACTGGTATACATTTGACCAGGTTGAGAACCTTGATGGGTTCAAGGCAAAATATGGCGAAAAATACGCACTTCTAGGAACCGAAGCATGTACCGCAAATCCCCTAGAGGAGATGACATAAACGAGTTGACCCTATGGATGCAGGTACATGCTCATATGACTACGTGTTGTTCAATACACCATGGAAAAGAGCAGCCCGTTACGTACATGGTGTTATGGTTGACTTTATCCGTGGCGGGGCGACGGGTTGGGTCGAATGGAACCTCCTCCTCGACGAGATTGCTGCAGAAGATGTAACTTCTCCACTTCCACCAGACTCTGCTTCACGCCGTTTCCTTTAGAATCGCGGCGGACCGAATCATGCCGGTAACAATTGCTATGCTCACATTCACATTGATGATTCTAATCAGCTTGTCGTAAGAGCGCTCCTGTCGTTACTTCATTAGAACTACATCTCGTCAGATACATCCTTCTTATTACGCATTCGGTCACATCACAAAATTCGTCCGTCCGGGTGGTCGGATGGTGACTTCCTTGGAAGTATCTGAATCGAAGTCGAGTACGATTCCTTTCATTAATACGTTGGAAGCCATCGCGTTTGTTAACGAGGCCAAGACAGAGCTTCAAGTTATTGTAGGCAACTGTCAACATTTTGTGTGATCACCGAATGTACGATATTGTAGGTCCTCTCTAGCCAAGAATCTGATGTGTCTGATCTTGTTGTTGAGGCTGAGCTCCCCAGCGGCGATTTCCGCACTATACATGTTGGTCAGGTCCCGGGTTACAGCGCTATTACTATCGTTATTAGTGGATCATTTTAACATCGATCTTAAGCACTTTGAGTCTAAAATCGTTCTGCTCTTCGGTAATCCCTAATGTATACTTTGTGTTGAGTTGAAGACAGTTACAGCTCATCGCTCACTGCTGCCAAATGAGCACCGAAAGATAATTATCTTCTGTTGGACAGTCTCGTGATAACCTTCTTGTGTCCTGGACATATCCACTGGCTGTTGTTTCCCCTTCCTTCAATTTCCGGGTGCCCATCCAACACATGGGTCTCCTTCGAATAGCCAAGTAACTCCCTTTCAAAAACCCGAATACCGGTAGAGGCTGCTAGGAGTAAGCATACAACGGTGATATCTAAGCTACACATTGTGTATAATAACCCAATCTAGTGGAACCTGAGGCCTATCGTGCCCATGACAGCGGTGGTCGCGATAATCCTCCCGGCTCTATCGCGGCGCCGCTGGTCATATGCGAACCCTCGTATTAACTACAAGTTTCGTCATTGGAAGCCCGCCACTACTAAAGCCAGTGCAAAGACCAAAGAAAAACTCTAATGGCTGGTGTGAAGTCCAGGCGTTCTAACAGTGATCGTCTGTATGACCTTATTTATCCACGGTAATCAATCGCTCATCAGCAATATCTGCGCCGCCCGGGAATTGAATCCGAATTCTCCGTTTGGCAGACAGATGCCGTAACCTTTAGACCAGCGGCGCTTACATGGGTCTATAATTTGGCAAGTTTAGGCCATTTGAAGTCGATAAAGCGGAACTACAGGATACCGAAACCTCTCTACAGCACTAAACGGATATTGGACATTAGGGCAATCGCTTCTCAATGCGGTGAAGGCGAGCCCGGGAAGCCTGCCCGCTACACGCGCAGGCTTCCCTTCCTTCCAATCGCTTAAATGTCCAAGCTTCATGCTGACGCCACTCAAGAAGCCTCTCATACAGTCGCTATTAGCGACTCGCTAATGCACGATCGTGTTCATCCGGGTAAATTGGCGAGATCTAGTTTGGTGTTTTGGCGGTCGGTGAGACTCGTACTATAGCTGTATGCAGGGAGTGAGTAAAGCAAGAGACTCGTACTAAAGCCTCAAAGCAAGAGAAGCCGGTGGTATCGTGCACACTTTGAAGGAATGTCATCCGTGCACAGTCCATATCAAGCAAGTTGGGGGATCACCGATGGCTCACTGCACTGTTGCTACGAAACCCACCGTCGACCTGGTCGGAGACTTCGACTCGAAGCTGATGAGTCACGATGGTGCAGGACTTGCCTATTAGTAGTGATGGCAAGTTACTCCAGGGTAACACGACAGTCGAGCACATCCAGGAAAAAGTGCTATGTGGGTACAAGTAAGCCACAATCTAGGCAATAATCAATAGAATGTGAGCATTACTGGTACCACCATGGGGACAAGACCTAAGCCCCGCAGACCAGCTGCCTATGGAGAGAAGGGCTGGACGGGTTGTTGCCAGTTTTGTTCTTAACATTCTCCATAAGATAGACTTTCGTGACTGGTGATAATGATGAGCCTTCTTACAACAACGAAGCAGACTTATAGTGAAAGCATTAAGCGCTGCCGTTAGGGCATTACAGTAATGACATTACTTCAAGTCACCAAAGCCGATCTTATCTTCATCCCACTTGAAAAAGACGTAGTGACCATTTATTACTGGGTATCCTACGGTGTAAGAACCAGATGTCGAAGAGTCTAGAGTGAGGAAGCAGGTCAACTTTCCTCCCTTCTCCTCCTCCCTAACATAGTTGTTTGCCTGCATGACTATGGGGATTTCTTCTCCTTCTAGTCCTCGCAAGAAAAAGGTCATTTGGGGCAAGTACTGACGATCATCGCAATTGAAGACATATTTCTTTCCGTCTCTGCGAATCGGTATTTCTCTCTCTCCGCGAGTTCCTAAAGCCTCGATAACCTCCTCGAGAACGTCTTCAGGTAGTAAATGTACATTTGCTCCAGTGTCAATGCTCATGAGGAAGGACTCCTCTATGCGAGGTTGAGAGGGATCTCCGACACCTATGCTTTTCACCCCTACCAAGTCGTCTACAACAACTGCGATATAAGAGAGCTCCTTGTGAACAGACGGGTCATCACCACCAACAATGAGCTCACCGGTTGTCTTTTCTCCGTGAAGCAGATAGATTGCGAAAGCACTACTGCTGATGGGTCTCTCTGATAACGGTTTGCTGAGCAGCTGGTCGATGATAGGTACATAACGTTAATCCTGCTGAGGGCCTAGACCCAAGGCAGAGAAGGGTGTTGTAGCTTTACCGACCCCGGAGATCAGGCCGAAGCTAACTTCAGTGGTAACCATTCCAGGTAAGTTCAGGTTGCCAGAATGGACGAAAACGTCCACCTCAGATAAATCAGCAAACCCTATCTTTATGATCGTCCCCTCTTCACAAGGCGCTTTGCATTGGTAACAAGTATAAATGATGTCACTGCACTTACCGTGAGCCTTTTTCTCATACCAATCTTTCCAAACAAAGAACGTCCACGGCGATGCGCTATCAACCACGGTATCCAAATCTTGATCATCGATCCTCACTTTGGTCAGCAAGACTTTCTTTTCTGTTATTCTCTCAGTGCCTTCCCATATCGGGAATTTTATGAAGTCGGTAACTACTGTATATATCACAGAGGCTACGAGCGTTAGGAGAACGGTTGTCATTTAGGTAAAATCCTGACTGTTCGTCCGCGAACTAGCTACTCAAGACAATGGGAAGGTGAGCTCGTATCACGGAAAGCGAACAGCTCGGACTGAATGATGCAGGTAATATCAATAAGATGTTATCAACCATGTCACGAGCTGGACATCCCCTTCAAGTACGGGTGGGAGTAGGGTGGGTCAAGAAAGATGACAATCAAAGCTCGGATGCATTACCGACACTAACTCTCACCATGAGGTTCTTGTAAAGAAGCGTGACATCTCTCCGATGCGCATGCGTGCGTGACCGAGAGGCGGACTAGTCTAGATTTCACTTCGAAACACTTCGTGTGCCGAAT